>MU012332.1:0-12210 GCA_011074415.1 Stictonetta naevosa | reverse complement strand
GGGGACAAGGGGATGGGGATATGGGGACACGGGGACAGGGGGACAAGGGGACGGGGATATGGGGACAAGAGCACAGGGGGGTGGGGGGATAACGGGACAGGGATGAAGGAGATGGGACAAGGGACAAGGGGACAAGGGGATGGGGACAAGGGACGGAACAGCAGAGAAGGGGGGAAGGGTGACACAGGGAGGGCCATTGTCACCAGCTGTCCCTGCAGCACCGCGGGGACATCGCCGACAGTACCACCCTGATGGCACCACCCGCAAGGGGACTGGGAGCGTCCCGGGGGGGCCCCGCTGCACCACAGGCAGGAGTGGGTCCCTGAGGCACCCGAGGGTGACGGCCCCAGGATGTGGGGCCCACAGCACCCGTGGGAGCAGGGCATGGGTCTGCCAGCACCCATGGGTGCAGCACATATACCTCCCAGCACCCATGGGTGCAGGATATGTCTCTCCCAGCACCCATGGGTGCAGGGCACGGGTCTCCCAGCACCCAAGGGTGCAGCAGATACACCTCCTAGCACCCATGGGTGCACAGCACAGTTCTCCGAGCACCCACGGGCGCAGCCTCCAGCTCTCCCAGCAGCCCCGGGTGCAGGATGGCGGCGCCGCAGCACCCATGGGTGCCTTACCTCGGCCTTGAGCTCGTCGATGTGGTCCTTGAGCTGCCGGATGTACTGGGCGGCGTCCGAGTGGTTGAGCTGCCCCTGGAGCATCCCCTCCTCCCTCTGCGGGTGCGCGCGGGTCAGCGGGTGCCCCCCTGTCCCCGTGTCGTCCCTGTGCCCCCCCCGTGTCCCCACGGTGTCCCCCCGGTGTCACCCACCTGGATCTCCAGCTCGGCGACGCGCTGCCGCATCTCGGCCAGGGCGGCCATGCTGTCGGCCTCGCGCAGCCGCACCGCCATCACCTCCTCCTTGCTCTGGGGACACGCGTGGCACCGTGTCACCGCGTCACCGCGACAATGTGGCACCGTGTCACCGCATCACCATGGCACCCTGTCACTGTGTCACCGTGTCACCAGGTCACCGCGGCACCAGGTCACCGTGGCACCATGGCAACGTGGCACCATGTCACCCTGTCACTGTGTCACCATGTCACTGTCATTGTGTCACCACGTCACCGTATCACATCACTGCATCACCGTGGCACTGTGTCATCATGTCACCGTGTCACCCCACCACCGTGTCACCCCATCATCATGTCACCACGGCACTGTGTCACCGTGTCATTGTGTCACCCCATGGGTGATGGAGATGGGACCCAAGGGGAGGGGACAGCGTGACAGCAGGGACGTTGGGACCCCGTGGGTGACGGGGATGGGACCCCCAGGGGAGGGGACACTGGGGATGGACAGTGGGAGGGGCTGTGGGTGTCCCCAGGGAGGTGACGGGTGTGGAGGCCACACGAATGTCCCCAGGGAGGGGACAGGGGTGTCCCCAGCAAGCCTCTGAGGGCGTCCCCAGGACAGGGCTGGCGAGGACCCGCGGACGCCCGTGGGGAGAGGCAGGGGGTGTCCCATGGGTGCCCCCAGGTGTCCCGCGCGTGTCCCCAGGTGTCCCACCTTGCACTGGGCCTCGGCGTGCTTGCGGTGGCTCTCGCTGAGCTGCGCCTGCAGCCCCTTGCTCTGCGCCGCCGCCAGCCGCAGCTGCTCCCGCAGCCCCGCGCACGTCTGCTCGGCGCGGCCCAGCACCGTGCGCTGGATCTGGCCCTGCCGCGGGGCGGGGGGACGGGGAGGGGGACGGGGGGACAGGCCTGTCACCTCCCCTGCTGGACCACCACCACCACGGGCACGCCCCCCCCGGCTGGCCCAGCACCGTGCCCCCGCGCTGCGGGGGGGTCACCCACTGCCCCGGCTCCCAGCACCTCCAGCTCAGCACCCATAGGCCCAGTATCTCCAGGTCAGCACCCATGGCCCCAGCAACCCCAGCACCCCTAGTCTAGCACCCGCACCTCCAGCACCCATGACTCCAGTATCCCCAGTATCCCCAGTTCAGCACCAATGGCCCCAGTAGCCCCCAGTTCAGCACCCCACACCTCCAGCACCCATGGACCCAGTGTGTCCAGTTCAGCACCAATGTCCCCATCACACCCAGCTCAGCACCCAGCACCCAGGGCCCAGCACCCAGCACCCAGGGCCCAGCGCCCAGCGCCCAGCACCCAGGGCTCAGCGCCCAGCACCCAGGGCCCAGCACCCAGGGCCCAGCACCCAGCACCCAGCGCCCAGCACCCAGCACCCAGCGCCCAGGGCCCAGCACCCAGCGCCCAGCACCCAGGGCCCAGCACCCAGGGCCCAGCACCCAGCGCCCAGGGCCCAGCACCCAGGGCCCAGCACCCAGCACCCAGCGCCCAGCACCCAGCACCCAGCGCCCAGGGCCCAGCACCCAGCGCCCAGGGCCCAGCACCCAGGGCCCAGCACCCAGCACCCACCTGTGTCTCCAGCTGCAGCACCTGCTGCCGCAGCGCCCGCAGCTCGGCCTGGGCCTGGGCCTCCCGCAGCCGCGCGGCCACCACGGCCTCCTGCAGCGCGTTGGCGTTGCTGCGCCGCGGGGACTCCTTCCAGCGCCCGCCCACGCGGCCCGCCTGCGCCCAGAGGGGACAAGGTGCTGGGACAAGGGACCCAGGTGGCCGGGAGGGCACCCAGGTGGCCGGGAGGGGACCCAGGTGGCCGGGAGGGGATCCAGGTGGCCGGGAGGGGACCCAGCTGGCCGGCAGGGGACCCAGCTGGCCAGGAGGGGACCCAGGTGGCCGGGAGGGGATCCAGGTGGCCGGGAGGGTCCCCAGGCACTGGGACAAGGGACTTGGGTGGCCGGGAGGGGACCGAGGTGGCCTCACCTGCCAGCTGTCGCTGAGGTCCTTCACCTGCTGCTGCAGCTCCGTCAGGGACTTGACGGCCTCGGCCTCGCGCAGCGCCAGCGCCTGCAGCTCCTCCTGCAGCCTCACCACGTTGTCCTCGTCCGGCAGGAGGCTGCTCCTCTGCGGGGACACGGGGACATCGGCTGGGACGCCCCGGGGTCGGGGGCACCCCGGGGTCGGGGACACCGGGGGGGCTCGGTCCCCTCCGCCGGGGGGAGGTGGGGATGGATGCTCGTGGGGCGTTGGTGGGAGCTGACGGTGGGGACAGGGGACATGGGGCACAAGGGACACCTGGGGACACTTGTGTGGCACTGGGGATCCCCGGGAACAGGGGACAGCAGGTCCAGGACCCCCCACGGCCACTCATGTCTTTGTCCCTGTCCCCAAGACCACTCATGTGACAATCTCTGTCCCCAGAGCCACCTGTGTCACACTCGCTGTCCTCAAGGCCACTCAGGGGATTGTCCCTAGCCCAGGGACCTCTCACGGGAAAGGCCCCAAGGTCCTTCGTGTGGCTGTCCCCAACCCCAAGGTCCCATAGGGCTGTCCCCAACCCCAGGGTCCTTCGCGTGTTTGTCCCCAACCCCGAGGCCACCCCCGTGACCGTCCCCGTCCCCGCCACCTTCTCCATGTCGAGCACTTTGTCCTGCATCTCCTTGAGGGCGCCGAGCGTCTCGCTCTCCCGCAGCCGCGACTGCTCCAGCTCCGTCTCCAGGTGGGTGACGAACTCCTCGCTGAACCGCGGGTTCCCCTGCCGCCAGCCCCGAGGTGTCACCCATGGGTGTCCCCCCGCCCGGTGACACCGCCGAGCGGGGGGCTGGGAAGGAAGGAGGGCGGCGTGGGGACTCTGGGGGACACCGACCTGCTGGTCCTGCAGCTGGCGGATGGTGCTCTGGGCGCGCTGCAGGTTTTCAGTGGCCGAGGTGCAGCGCTGCTTCACCACCGCCAGCTCCCGCTTGATGATGTAGTTCTCCTCCGCCTCCTGCGCCCGCGTCACCTGGCCCTTGGGGACAGTGGGGGGACGTGTCACCTCCTGGGGGATGAGGGGGCACCGAGCCCTGTCCTGGTCCCCTGCCGGGTCAGCGCCACCGGTGGGGGTGAGATGGGAGGGGGGTGGGGGGTGGTGGGGACAAGGGGGGACACCGGGGAGAGAGGGGACGGCAGTCCCGAGGTTGGGGACAAGAGCATGGTGTGGGGGACGAGGTGACACCCCATTCTGGGGACACCAGCCCCAAAATGGGTGGCACTGGGGACGAGAGGGTGACGTTAGTCCCTTGGTGGGTGACGCTGGGGAAAAGGGGGTGACACCGGCCCTGCGGGGTGACGCCAGCCACGGTGGGTGATGCCAGCCCGACAGCAGGGGACACGGGGGACAAGGAGGTGACGCTGAGGTGACAGCAGCCCCTCCGGGGTCATCCTGACCCTTACCACCTGCACTCAGCGCCGACCTTTTACCCCAGACCCACCTATTTTCTTCAAACTCACCAAAATGGCGGCTTTTTACCCCCAAACCCCTCCCCGAGCACCACCGTGCCACCCCCTGCTTTCCGTCAAGCCCCCAAACGGGCCCAAAACCTGGCATTTGCCCACCCCAAACCCCACCGATCCTCCTTCCCCCCCCCTCCAAAGCGGGGAAGGTGCGCGGGAGCCTCTGGAAAAGCAGGCAAACCTCCCCGACCGAGCAAGCCAGAGGCTGGGAAGCAAAAAGGTGGGGAGAAAAGGGTTAAAACGCAGCGGAAAAGAGAAAAAATAGCCATTTTTTGGGACGCTACCTGGATGAGCCTGTCGGCGAGAGCCGCGCTCTCCTGCGGCCGCCGGCGGAGGAAGAGAGAGAAAGGAGACACGTAACGAGATAAACGGAGGAGACAGAGGCAGCGAGAGAAGCCGTGCAGCAGAGTCACCCGGCACCTTCCCGTTTTGGGGCACTTTCCAAGGATTTTAGCTCTTTCAGGTGCGGGGTGTGTGGGGGGAATATGGTAACCGCTGGGTTTTGCCCTAAAACAGAGCATTTTCCACCTCCTGGAGGGAGAACCCGCTTGGAAAATCGAGGAGGAAGCCGTGTGCCGGATTTGGTTTGCCTTTTTTTTTTTTTTTCTTTTTTCCCCACCAAAACGATGCCGAGAGGGGGAGATTTTGGGGGCACAGCCCCGTAAGGGTGTGCTGGAGATCATGAGGTTGCACCCAAGGGTGCTGGGTACCTGGACGGCAGCACAGGTGTGGGTACTGGGGGCTCCAGCATATTTTGGGGTGCTCCAAGGTCTTCTGGGGGGGTTCCAGGTTGGTGTTGGGTACCCCCAGGAGGTTTTGGGTGCCCCCGGGAGGTTCTGGGTGCCCCTGGGAGGTTCTGGGTGCCTCCAGGAGATTTTGGGTGCCCCCAGGAGGTTTTGGGGTGCCAGCCGTGGGGCTCACCTTCTCCAGGGTTTCAATGCGCTGCTTCAGCAAGCGGTTCTCGGTGCGGAGGCGCTGGGGAAGAAAATGGGGAAGAAATCCGGGAAGAATCAGTCTTGGGGGGGTGTTGATGTCCCCAGGAGGGTGACTGAGCTGGGAGACAGCCTGGGGATGGGGGTCGTGAGGGGAAAAGTGGCCCTGGGCTGGGTCAAAGCAGCCCCCGGGATCATTAAGGCTGCCCCTGGATGGCTGCGATGGCCCTGGGGACGTGCTAAGTGGCCCTGGGGACAGCTTCAACAGCCCTAGGATGAGTCAAAGTGGCCCAGGGATGGATTAAATATCCCCAAGGTGAGGGTAAATGGCCTCAGGATGGCTCAAAGTGGTCTTGGGGATGAGCCAAAGCAGCCCCGGGGTGGTTTAAATGGCCCCACAGTTGGGCTAAGCCACCCCGGGATGGCTTAAAGGGTCCCTGGGATGGGTGAAGGGGCTCCGGCATGGGTCCAAGTAGCTTCAGGATGGCTTAAATGGCCCCGTGGACAAGCTAAACAGCCCCAGGATGGCTCAAAGTGGTTCCACAGATGAGTAAAACAGCCCTGGAATGGGCTAAGCTGTGCCGGAAGGGCTCAGGTGGCCCTGGGGATGGGTCAAGTGGCCCCGGGAATGGCCCAAAGAGCCCCGGGGACACCCCAAGCGTGGCCTGGGTTGGGCTGAGTGTCCCCAGGCCGCCGCTGCACGACCCCGTCTCACCTTGATCTCGATCTGCTCCTCCATCTCCTTGTTCTTGATGGCGGCGTACTCCTTCTCCAGCCTGTGGGGGACACGGGGACGAGCTGGGACACGGGGACGGGGCCAGGCACCCAGCCGTGCGTCCCAGGGGGATCCCGCGGGGCGGCAGGAGCCTGTCTCACCTCTTCATCTTCTTGGGGTTGTACTTGACCTGGAAGGCCCTGAGGATGAGCTTGTCGGGGCAGCTGTCAAACTGGTGCGGGATCACCTTCTGGAAGTACTGCAGGCACAGCGCCCACCGCCGGGGGTGAAGCCATGGCCCCCGCGGCAGCCCGGCCCCGAAACGCAGCTCGGTTTTATCGAGCACGAAACACGGCCCCAAAAGCAGCCCGGCACATCAAGTGGTCCCAAAACACGCCCCCCAGCAACATCCCGTCAAGTAAGCCCACCAAATCTGCCCCAGAACATGTCCCATAGGACAGGAATTTGCTGCAAAACGCAGCCCATCATGTAAATCAACCCTGAAATGTGGCCTCCTGCATGAACTGACCCCAGAATAAGGCCTGATGTGGAAACTGGCCCCAAAATACGACCTGTTGCGTAAATCCACTCCAAGACATGCCCCCAGACATGTCGTGTTTCGTAAACCTGCCCCAAAACACGTCCCGTTGACTAAATCCACTCCAAACCATGTTTCTTTGGTCAAATCTGCCCCCAAACCATGTCCCATTTCCTGTATCAGCCCCAAAACACATCCCGTTGGACAAACCTGCCCCATAAATAAACTTAAAACTACGCCAAAAAAATGCCCCATTGGACAAATCCTCCCCCCCCCCAGACACACCCTGTTGGACAAATCTGCCCCAAAACATAGCCCGTGGGATAAATCTGCCCCCAAACATGTTCCATGGCCTAAATCGGCCCCAAAAGGCAGCAGCACGTACCTGGGACATGCCCTCCATGTCCAGCTGGACAAGCTCGGCCTGGTTGAACTGCAGCAGGGCCATCCCCACGCGGAAAACGATCTCCAGCCCCTGCGGGGAGTGCCGTCACCTTTCCCACCCGCCACCGCCCCCGAGGGGCTTGGGGTTTCTCCCCAAAACGCCAGGCAGGGAGCCCATTTCCCCACCCAAGCTGCGGTCACTCTGTGTTTAAGGTGTGCGCCGCGGCCCCGTTACCTCGTACATGAAGATGTCGAAGACGCGCGTGGCCACAGGCAGGGGGAAGGTGGTGAGGAAGAGGGTGAGGAACCAGGACGAGGCGTACATGGAGGTGAGGAAGCTCTGCGACCGAAAGTGGATGTTCAGCTCTGGCAGCTGCTCCTGCGTGGGAGAAACGGGGGAAAGGGAAAAGAAACGTGGCACGGGGGCTGGTTTTAGGGGGTCATTCGTGGCTCTTGAGGTGTGGACGGGCCCTCCTGGAGGTCCCCAGGGTCCTCACGGATGTTCCCCCCGAGGAATCGCAGAGGGTCCCTGGGGTGTCTCCTGGATGTCCCCAGGATCTCTGGGTGGCGGGACACCAGCTCCACGGGAGGATTTGATTTCTCCAGCATCTCCCAAGCACTGCCACCTCTCTCCCACCTCGTCTCCCCGATCTACCCTCGGGCTCCTGCCACCCCGAGTGTTCTGGGGGCCGTGCTTACCTGCAGCATGTACTCGAACTGGTAGATGCAGAGTCCCAGCTCGGCCATGCTGGGTTTGAAGAGCTCCCGCAGGCGGTACTCCTGCATCAGCCTCACGAACACGCAGAAGGCCTCCTCCTCGGGCATCTGGAGACCCGGCGGGACACAAATCCCCCCTTAAACATCTGCCAGCAGCTCCAGAACGGAGCCTCTTGCCATCAGGTGATGGGACAGGATGTGTTGGGAGCCATCCCCAGCTGAATGGGAACGTGAACGGGGGATTTTAAACCCAGGGGGAGCAGGGGGGTAGGGGGAACAAGCCCGTTTTGCTCCTGAAGATGAAGAAGAAGGCTCCCGTTTCTCATCCCCCTCCTGCCACCCCCCAAAGGGCATTCAAAACCCAGCAGCAGCTGCTCCTCGCCCAGGGGCCGCCACAGACCTGCATGAGCAGCAGTCCCACGATGAAGGCGCTGCCTTGGCAGTATCCAACCTCCCGGTCCACCAGCGAATAAGCCTGGGAAGATCCCAAAATCAAACGGAACAGACATGTGAGCTGGGGGCTGGGCTGGGGCACCATCCCTGCTCACTGCAGGCGTGCCGCGGTGGAGGGAGGGCTCGACCACGGCGTAGAAAATGCCTTTTTTTTTCAGCTTGTGTGCATGACATTGCTGCAAAGTTCAATTTAGACCCCGAAAGAGTCCACCATCCCTTTCTTGATTCAGAGGCGTTACCTTCATGACGTTGAAGAGCACCTCCTGGCCCAGACTGTCCTGGCCCTTGAAGAACTCGTGCTCCGGGTAGGTGCGGGCGATGTCGCGGCGGATGAGCTTCTCGCAGGGCGAGGACATCTTGAGCAGCTCCGAATACTGGTTTTTGACGGGCATGTCGGTGGCACTGCAGAGCAGCTGCCAGACGATGGCGCGGAAGTGGTGGGGGATCCCTTTGCGGATGAGCTCCTGGGGAAAAACGGGGTAAAACCCTGAGAAAACGGGTTTCCGGCTGCTGCAGGTCAGAATAAAGTAAAACCAACGCGCCGTCCTCACCTTCAGCAGCTTCTCCTTCTTTTTCCGCCACTCGTCCCACTCGTTGACGATGCGGCCCCAGAGGATCCAGGTGTCCTCCTCGAGGTGGCTGAGGTTGGAGGAGGCCGAGGAACTGGAGACCAAGGAGGAGCCGCTGTTCCTTCGCGAGCCGTTCATGGAGCGCATCGACTTGGAGTCGGCCTCCAGCAGCCTGCCAGAGACCGAGTTAGCCCCAAAAAAGCCCCGAAGGAGGAGAGAGCCCCCAAAGAGGAGATATTCCTCCAAACCCACCCTAAAGGAGAGAGATTCCCCCCCAAATGAGGAAATGTTCCCTCAAAACAGCCTAAAGGAGGAGATATTTCCCCCCAAACACCCCCAAAGAGGACATATTTCCCCAAAAACACCCTAAAGGAGGAGAAATTACATTTCAGAGCTGGAGTTTTGGGGCATAACACTGCTTTAATGCCAGGGACGGGGCTTTTTGACTGGTCCTTCAGCTAAGGGAGCATCAGGGCTTGCTTCCCATCAGTTGGGGAAAAAACCCAACAAAGTGGGTGGGTTTATTATTTATTAGTCCCAAGCAGCCACCTCCTGCCAGGGGATCCTATTGACCCACCTGAGCAATCAAACCCTACTGCTTTCAAAGGAAAAGCATAACCTGCCCCCCCAAAAAACCCCACAGTTGGAGCATTTTCACCTTGGTTTGACTGAAGCTGGGGAGAAGCGCGTCATCACGGCCCACCCCGCTTGATTTTAGGGGAAATCCTTGCCAAAACAAGGACGCTGTAAAGACCCAGCGGGGCGGACACCCGCCGGGGCTCACCGGTTCTGCTCCTCCAGCTTGGCCAGCAGCTCCAGCTCGTCGGGGCTGAGGTTCTCCGAGTCGGAGGTGGGCGAGCACGCCGGGGCCGAGTTGACGGAGGAGAGGGCTTCGTGCGACGACGAGTCGGGGCTGACGGCCGGCGACGCCATCGCAGCGGGGCCGGCGGCGCTCCGAGCCCGTGGGGGATTTGGGGTCTCACCTGGAAGCCGAACGACCACGTCAGCAGGACGGGACCCCCTGCTCCGCTCCCCGCGACCTTTTCTTATTCAACCCCCCAGGTGCTGCTGCAAATCTCTTCAAAAAAACCGTGGTTTTAGCTAAGCCGTGGCGTGAGCATCACTCGATTTGCAGCCCAGTGAGATATTAGCTTAATTTCCTACAAAAGAACCGAGGTTAAGCCCAGTTTTCACGTCAAGCCAGGTCCAAGCATGTCGTCTCGCATTTGCTGTAAATTAGCTGAATCAAATTGGGCTAAAAACTGGAATTTAGCCCAGTGTACCCTCATTTTGGCCCACTGTACCCTCATTTTGGCTGACAGTGAGAAGAGAGGATTTACAGAGCACTGCCCCTGCTGGGGATTTGCTTTGGGTGTTGATGCCGCATGATTTGCCCGTTCCAGCAACGTTTTAGGGAAAAAAATCCCCTGGAGAGGGAGAAGTCCCAGTTTGGGAATTGCGGGGACTGGTGGAAATGGGGTGGGAAATGGCAGGTTGGTGGCTGCTGCAACAAGAGGGCTTCGAGCATCGCCCCCCGCTGGGATTTATTGGAGGATTGGTAGGGACTGGGAACCCGCTGGGAAGCTCCAGCTCTTTTCTGGGGGCTGAAAACATGCTTTTTGGTGAAAACTGCTGTTGGAGATCAGCAGAGTGAACCTGCACTTGAAGGGGATTGAGAAAGCAGGGAAAAAAGGAAGTGTCGTGAATAGGAAATGCATGGTTTACCTGATTTGGGCTCAATTTGCTCTGTGCAGCTCAAGTTATAAAATCATGGGGGTTTTAACCAAAAAGCTGTGTTTCCTTCCCATTCTGGGGGGAAAAAAATGGCCCAAAATGAGCTTGGAGGAGAGCAGCGTGGAGGCGCAGCTGTACCACGACCAAGGCAAATCCTGCGCTGTTTGGTTAATGGTTTTCGAAAAGCAGCAAAATTTAACAGAGCTGCTTCGGGGCAAGAACCGGGTCAATCGTTAACGGGATCGGGCGGATTTGCTTAATAAGCAGGAAATTTTCTCATTTTTTAAGGGCTGGGGGGAGGAAAAAGCCTCAATCGTGCCTAATTCAGCTGCACGTGACGGGCAGGGCTCATCCAGCAGCGCGTCCGGCCCCGTTAATTCAGTTTGGGTAATTAATATTTCCGAGGTCTCGCCTGCAAAACTCCAAGTTAACGATCAAACCAGGGTCTGATGGGCTGCAAAAACGTCCTGAAATGGCTTTTCAGGAAAAAAATAACTCCACTCTGATGAGGGAATTAAAAAAGTAAAGAAGGAAACACGCAAAATGCACGAATTCAGTTCAAAAGCAAGGCACGAGGATGGCAACGTTGTTTATTTGACCAAAGCGGGTAGAAAAGAGGAGCACCCATTTTTCAACCGTATTTTTTTGGGGTGAAATCCTGGTGGTTTTGGGTGGTTTTGTGGTGTGGAGGGAAGGAGCTGGCAGCCCCATCCTTTGGGGTGTTCCGGGGTTCCTGTTGCAGCGGGAGCAGCCTGTGGGACGATGAACGGCTTGTTCCGGGATGATGGGTACCCAAATTTGCTGAAAATACTTGAATTTGGAGAAAAAAAGGAACACCACCCGGCGAACAGTTTTTATTTGCAGCATCTCTTGGTGCCGATTTGCACCCTTTTCACCCCATTTTCGCCGTGTTTTTGCAGCGTCTCCAGGTGCCACTTTGCACATTCTTTTGAGCCGTTTTCGCCGTGTCTCCAACGTTTTTTTCGGCTCCGAAGTTCACCAAAGTGGCGGTTTCGTCGCGGCCGAACACAAAACTATCAAAAATTTGCTCGTTTGCCAGAAAAACCAATTGTTAACACACAAAAGGAGCCGGGTGAGGAAAAAGAATCGATTCCACCCCAAATATTTCAGCGGGATATTTGCAAGCATCACCAGCAGCCGTGGGTGGAGGGAAGAGGAGGAAAACGGGCAAAATGCGTTTAAAAACCGTGTTTTTTGCTGCTGGCATGGATCAAGCAGGTACAATTTTTTAACTAAAATCCCCCCAAAATGCCACTGATGTTAAAAACGACCCAAACCCACCCAAAAACAGGCAAAAACCAAAAGAGAGCAACCCCCCCGCGGCCTCCCAGGGCATTTTTGAGGGAAAACCACCCAAAACACCACTTGGGTGGTGATTTTTGTGCTTTTTGCAGTTCTAAATTGGCTGAAATGCACCCAAAACCATGAGGATTCGGTGTCTTTTGGGGATTTTTCACCAAAATCGTTGTTTTTTTTTTCCCCCATGGTGGCAGCAGGTATTAAACGCTGCCAGCAAAGCCCCCGACTGAGTGAAGAGCAGTGAAAAAAGGGAAAAAAGGAAAAAAAAAAAAAAAAGAGAGGTGGGATTTTGGGGCAAAACACTGCGATTTGGAGCCCGAGCAGCCCCAGTGTGGCTAAAATTGCTGGGTTTGCACCCAAAAGGAGAGGCGGGGACGGCACAAAGCCGCCGATGCTCCATCTTCGTCGCCTGGGGGGGGGTGATGGCTGCAGTGGCGGGGGGGGCACACAGGGACCCCCACCCATGGGTGCCACTGGGTGCTGGGGGGGTGGGCACCAGCTGGGGGG
>MU012331.1:546-13921 GCA_011074415.1 Stictonetta naevosa | reverse complement strand
CCCCCCCCCCCCCCCGCCCTGATCACTCACCGTCTTCTCCTCCCTCCTCTTCCACCTGGTCCGCCCAGCTGGGCTTCGAGCTGCGGACACAGCACAGCTTCAGGCACCGGCCCCGCTCCCCCCCGCGCCGTTTTGAGGCCCCAACCCGCCCCCCCCACCCACCCCGCAGGCTCCGTCCCTGGGCCCCGACGCCCCGACTCCCCGTCGATTCCCTCCAATTCCCCCCCGCGGGCCCCGATTCCCTCCCCGGGCCCCAGTTCCGCCTCCCGAGCCCCGATGCCCCCCCGAAGCCCCCCTCCCGCCGCCCCGGGCCCGGCCCCGCTCCCTCACTCGTAGTCGCCCGTCGGCATCTCCCCGCCGCCTCCCTCACGCGTCCCCACCGGAAGGGAAGCGCTTCACTTCCGGCCGGTCCGGCCTCACTTCCGGCGCCGGGGGCCGGCCGTGCGGTGCACGCCGGGAAGCGGTTGCTAAGCAACGCCCCGCTGGGGGACCGAGGCCTACTGCGCCCCCAGAAGCCTGAGAAAGGCGGGGGGGGGGAGGGGGCTATAATTTATAGGAGAGATTTATTTGAAGAAATATTACAACATATAAAAACTACATAAAGTATCAATTCCCACTTGTACAAAGCGGCCGATTATTTTCAATACAATGCGGCGTAAAAACGGGGATAGGGGGGGGGGCGGGGCAGGGCCGGGACCTTGGGGGGGGGTCCCGCCGGAGGTGCTGGAGGCCCCATAGGCGCCCTGCCGGGGCCGGGGGGGGCTGCACCGGGGGGGGGGAACCTGGGCGGTAGTGGAGTTCGACCATCACAGACAGCGGCGGAGGGCAGAGATGTGGGCACGAGCACAGCCGCAGGGAAGGTCCCACGGACCGAGGATTTTAAAAACAACCAAAAAAAAAATCAAAACAAAACAAAACAAAATAAAAGGGGATAAAATAAATCAGTGCATGTTTGGGAGTCCTGGTGCCGGAGGTGCGTCAGTCAGCCGGTTCCACCGTTTCCATCTTCTCCGGGGCGCTGGGCGCTGTGGGGAGAGGAGGTGGGCGATGGCGGTGGCGCTCCCCGAAACCCCGTTATTGCCCCCATTAATTCTCCATCTCCCCCATCTTCTGCTTCAATCGAGCAGCACCGCCGGTCCTAACCCCCCAAGCCCCCCAGTGAGGTGCGGCGGCGAGGTGTAGGAACCGCTGGCCCCGCACCTACCCGCGGTGTCTTCCCTCAGCTTCGCCAACACGCACGATTTGATCTCCAGCCCGATGGCTTTGGCTAGAGGAGGAGGCACTGCGTTACCGACCTGCGACAGAGGTAGGGTTACGATCGCGCGGGCTCGGCGGCGCCGCGGGGCTGCGCGCAAGCGGCCGCGCTTCACCTGTCTGTGCTTGTCGAGGATGTTTCCGAAGAGCCGGTAGGTATCGGGGAAGCCCTGGGAGCGGGCGCACTCCCTCACGCTCACTACCCGGTGCTGCTCGGGGTGCAGCACCCGGCCCTGCGGCGGCAAAGGAAGCAGCTGAAGAAAAGAGCGAGGGGGGACGCCCTTCGTCTGGGGGGGGGCCGGATCCAGCGGCACCCACCTGCTTGCCCATGGGTTCGGGGTTGGTGACGGTGGTGCTGAAGAAGCCATCCCACTCCAGCCGCCCGTAGAGCCCGGCCCAGTGGTTGTGCCGGTTGCCGGTGTGGGGCAGGCACCAGGGGATGAGGGTGTTGAACTGCCGGTCCGCGGGGTCGCAGGGCTTCCCTGGGGGAGACGGGGAGCAATTACCCAAACATAAAAAAAAGCAGCAAAAGCTATCAATCAGCTTTTCTCTCCCCAGACTGACCCTTTTGGGCCGCGTACGCCACCAGCCCGATTAAACTTTATCAGAGCTCGCTGAGAAACGCCTCTCGAGCAGCTCCCATCAGACGCAGCCCCGTAAATGCCAGCAATAATAAAAAAGCATTTGAGGAACACGGCCACATTTGAGGAACACGGCCTCATTTGTGTCATCGGAAAACGTGGAAATGAAATAACTTTGCCGGCCGCAGCAGATGAAATTAAAGAATGAAAGCTCGTAGAGCAGGCTGGGAAATTTGCACTCGGGAGGTTTAAAAAAGCAAGTAACAGCTGAAGCGGGACGAGAAGAAGGTACTACTTTATACATTCGAGCTGCAGAAGGAAAAGTGGTTTTTGAAAGCATTTACATCAACGGCGGAGCAGGGAGCAGCTCGTTCTGCGGGGATGGGGACACCACGATGATGTCCGTGGGAAGGTATGGGGTGCTGGGCTGAATTACCTAACCCTAATTAGCAAGGTTAGCAACGGATTAAACCCCGTCCCACCAAGCAAGGTGCAGAACATCTCCCAGTCCACGGGCAGGAGACCATGTTGGGGAGCTGACGCCTACCTTCCGCGCAGGAGCAGACTCCCCGCAGCGCTCCCGAGCTGCTGCGGCCGTTCTTCTTCTCGTGGTGCGTGTACCGCAGCTTGCGCGTGGTCGTGCCGTCCGACAGCCGCACCTCGATGTTGGGCAGGTCGCGCCAGTCGGAGCCGGGGGCCAAGGGGATGTGTCTCATCCGCGCCGCGACCAAGGCGCTCATGTCCTGCAAACGCCAAGCCCGCCGTCACCTCCCACCATCGGAGAGCGGCCCAGCGCTCGGTGGCGGGGCACGGGGCTCAGAGGGACACCGGTCAGCCCAGCACCAGGTCTGCGGCCCCATTCCTATCACTGTGGGAGAGGGGAGAGAACCCAGCAGCTCCACCAGCCTCCTTTTCCTTTCAAATTGCCAAGTTTTGGGATAAACTGCTTGGGGATGATCTCACCCCGTTTGCTCAGCACCCACAAAAAATCCCTGCCCTAATCTCTGGGTCTTGGGGGTGCTAGCGCAGCGTCACCCATCCCCACGTACCTTGCAGATGTGATCCCTGAGGATGGGCTGGTACTGGGAGCCCCGGATCTGCCGCTGGAACCAGGACTGGGGCTCCCCGTTGTAGGAGATCTCCAGGGCAGAGGCACCGTTCCGGATCTCGGGCAGGTCGGACATGGTGTCCCGCACCGTGATGGTGCGGAAGGGGCCGGAGTACGTCCTGGGAGCGCGGGGCAAGCCGTGAGCAGCTAAACCCTAACCCTGCCCCTCGACAGGCCACGCGGTGCTCCGAAGGCTCACCGGGTGATATTGCTGACAAACTTCTTGTCGTCCACCACCACGCTCAGCTGGCAGGCACGGGGCGCAAACACGTGCAGGGGCTCGGGGAACATGGGCAGCTTCTCACCGGGAGCCGCAGCAAGGACGATGGCTCTCCGCCGCGTCTGGGCCACGCCGTACTGGCCAGCCTGGGAAGGAAGGGACACGCCTGAGGGGACGGCAGCGGGGTCTGGTAATCCCCATCTAGTCTGCACCCTTAAAAAGCTGGGAAATTCCCTCTACCGCGGAGGAGTGAAGGAAACCAAAGAGCTCAAACGGCACCACTTTGGAGGGGACGGTTCAGAGCAGAGCCAGGCTGGAGTCAAAGGGTTTTTGCTCTCGTTAACTGCCTCGGGGTGCCGTGCTCGTGCCCCGAACCTACCTGCAGGACCCCGAAGGTGCACTGGTAACCCATGCGGACAAGGCAGCGCAGGGTGAGCTTCAGCACCATGGAGCGCTTGAAGGACACAAAGTTCCTGACGTTCTCCAGCAGAAAGAACCGCGGCCGGTAGTAGTCGCAGTAGCTGCCAGGAGGGAGAGGGACCACGAACGAGGATGGAGCAGCGGTCGAGGCTCCTGGGGACGAGCCCACACCCCGCCACCTCCTTACCTGAGGAAGGAGACCACCAGGGAGTTCTTGAACTTGGAGTAGGTGCGCGAGTTGAAGCGATTCATGCCGCTGAAGCCCTGGCACGGGGGGCCTCCACACAGCATCTCCACGTCCCCCTTCTGCGGCAGCTTCTGCCCCAGCGAGTTGGTTTTCTCGCCGGACATGACCAGCTTCAGCAGGACGTTGCAGTCCTCCGTGAAGACGGTGGTGCCAGGGTTGTTCAGCCGAAAAGCCTGGGCGGCCGGCTCCCACATCTCGATGGCCCACAGCGTCTCCGACACGCCTGGGGAGACGACACAGAGCGTCTTGGGCTTGCTCGGATGAGCGGAGCGCCGCTTCGTGCTCCCCCATCCAGCTCGGGGCTCCCGGGATAAGGGATGGAGGAAGCGAGCAGCGAGACGGCCAGCGCCGATTCCCCCCGCTCTGCCGCTCACCTGCCTGGTGGAAGCCCTCGGAGAGCCCCCCGCAGCCAGAGAACACGTCCAAGGTCCGCAGCTTGGGCAGCTTCAGCTCGGCGGGCTCCTGCTCGCTCTGCTCGCAGGTGACAGACGACTTCCCTTTGCCTTTGCCTGCAAGCAGAGCCCCTCTCACATCAAAAGGCAAAGTCATTTCCTCCTCTCAGTGCTTATGAGGCAAATTTTTCTGCCCTCCTCCGCAGCAGCTAAAACATCGGCTTAAAGCACCTTTCTGCCCGTAATTGTTCTGCCACTGCCAGAATACGCCCCTGCATTTGGAAGGAAAGCCTCTCCTCTTTCCCCGTGAGATCCCTTTCCACCCAACAGCCCGTGGATGCACCTTCAGGCTCAGAGCAGAGCAGCAGGAGCTCGCGGAGCAGCTCCCTGCCTTGGCAGGGTACAAAACCCTACGCTAGAGAGCGGCAAGCCCCGGCAGAGGGCTGCCAGCAAGTCAAAAACTTCAAGAGGGGCCAGATGCTGTTGCCGAGAGGTTTATTTCGAAGAGGTGAGGCCGTGCGCAGCTGTCCCTTAAGAACAGAGCCACAGACCGCAGAGCTGCATCCTGTGAGAGCACCGGAGCGGGAGAAGAGCACAGAAACATCTGGCTGGTGGCAAGTCTTATCTCCGCTCTGCAGCACCTAACGGCAGGCGCAAACGGGTGCCCCGAGCCGCCGCCACCCCCCTAGACACTCACCTTTCCCTTTGCCCTTCCCCTTCCCTTTATTCCCGGAGCTCCGGGCGTGGTTGGGAGGATCTTCGAAGCTCTTGGTTTTTGCGTTGTAAGCCTGGGGGGGGTGGAGAAGGAGTTTGGGAAGCTGGAACACAAAGAGCTTTCCTCGCCAAGACGCCGTCGCCAAAACGGGAGACAGGGACTGGCAGGGCTCAGTGCGACTGTTCAGGTCCCTCGGGGACGTGCTCCTCACCTCTAAGAAGTAGAAGCGGTCGAGGCCGCCGGCGGAATAGTCCTGGATGCTCTCGGTCAGGTCCTCGCCGTACACCACCGTGCAGCGGCCCTGCACAGCACGGAAGTCGACGGTCGTCTCCTCGTCGCTCCAGTACAGGAGGTTGATGTCTGCGTGGTAGCTGGCTTTCATGGACTTGTGCGTGTTCTCGGGTCTGCAGGAAGAGCTCTTGGTTAGGGGAAACGCTTGGGGGCAAACCCTAACCCCGGTCCGACCCAGGTTGTGGTGCTCCCCCGCTGCACAGCTCCGTCTCCACGGAGA
The DNA here is from genome assembly GCA_011074415.1 of Stictonetta naevosa. NCBI lineage: Eukaryota > Metazoa > Chordata > Aves > Anseriformes > Anatidae > Stictonetta > Stictonetta naevosa. The sequence goes on along the minus strand of MU012331.1, from coordinate 8,473 downwards.
GAAGCGGGTTTATTTCCTCCCACAGCACGTCTGCTAGCACGAGCACCAAAGGGATGACTCGTTTCACACCAAAAGGAGCTTTCGGGGTTTTCTTGGGGGAGAGAGAGGGGAAGCCAGCGCTGTGCAGCTAAGCAAATTTAAAGGCAGAGGGATCTGGAAGCAAGGCTTCAAACACGTGGTCTGAGCGTTAGCACGCTCCTCTCCGCTGCCAAGGCTCCTCGCACACATCTCCCCGTGGTGCGCGGGAGATGACTAAGAGCCTGCAAATGTTTGGGTAAACACCCACGCCCCGAGACGGCGCTGACAGCACGCCGCAGCGGAGGCTCCGGTGGCCCTGAACCCCTTCGGGCAGTGCCCACGCTGCACCCCCTTGGCCCTGCAGAGGTGCCCGAGGTACCAGCGGGCTCCGCAGCGACCTTGTGCCGACGCCACCGAGCTCTTCCCGGCACCGCTCACCTGTAAAACTTGAAGATGCGCAGCTTGATGTCAGCCTCGTTGGGCTTGCCGTTGCTGCGGATGTTGCAGAAGATCTCCTTGATGCGGCCCACGCGGTAGGGGTCGGGGGCATCCAGGTTGCTGCCCTTGATGTACTCCGAGTACTTGCGGTAGTGCTCCGGGTGCAGCTCCTCGTCCACCGCCTCCTTCTTGGGGCGCTTGGCTGGGCTGGCGGGTTTCATGCTGGGGAGCAGGGAGACGAAACACGTTGGGGAGCCCCTTTCCAGCGCCCCAAATAAAATAACGCAGCCCAGAGCATCCTCCTCCCGCTTCTCTGCTTGCTTCCACCTCTTCTGCTCCCCTCGCTGCAGCAGCGCCGGCACCGAGCCACCCCAGAATGGGGCACGCACGAGCGGCCAGGAGAGCACGCAGCTACAAAGCAAGGTGCCTGCACGCTGCAGCCCTCTTCCCGAAGGGCTTTGCTATTTCTCTTCCCCTAATTACAAAGCAGCAGGCAGGGTCTTGTTTCCTCTTTCATCCACCCAAGCTCTTTCTTTTGAAGGAAAACAATCCGCGAAGAATTTCGGTTCGCCTGCCAAAACGCGGCAGCTCGGCTCTCGGAGCGAAGTCGCTCCGTTCAATAATGGGAGGTGAAATCTGGGTTAAAGCTTTCAGAAATCAGGGCGCTGGGTGCTTAGTTTGCGGGACCGACAGAACAGCCTCCCTACAAGTGCTTCCAGCCCCCTGCAAGCACCAACCTGAAGGAAAAGGCTTCTGGCAGGAGGTAGACGCCATCTCCCACCCTGTACTGCACTCCGTTCTTGGTGGCCAGCGCGTAGAACATCTTCCCATCCCCTTCCTCCAGGGGCTCGGCCACTTTGGGTATCTCCTTGTGCCTCACCTCGTCCAGACGCGTGCAGCTCATGCAGAACCTGCGGGACAGGGACAGGAGCGCGGTGACGGGGCCGCGGAGAGGCTCCAGCGGCTCTGGCGAGGAGCGGTTCCTCCGTGCCGCCCTGCTCGCGCTCACTTGTACTTGTTGTCTTCCGTGGGCTCCGTTTTCGGCGGCGACTCGAAGCGAGCGTACTCCTGGTCGTACCACATCTGGTAGAAGTACGTCCTCCCGTCGTCTTCCACCATCTTGATCTCCATATCCAGCCCGCCCTGCTGGGAGAGAGGTGTTCGCGGGGAGCAGCGGTGCCGCCACCTCTCCGCCGCGGCCGCCGCGCGCCGATTCCAGCCGGAGTTCGCAGGGCTCTCACCCACCTCCATCGACCAGTTCTCCGAGGGCGCCTTGTAGATGACGTTGACTTTGCCGTGGATGTAGGACAGCTGCATGTCCTCGCATTCGTCCACCAGGAAGAGCTCCAGGGGGTCGGAGGTGGCCCCCAGGACGGTGTCCGAGCCCGGGCAGAACCAGTGCGCGTGGAACATCTGCCCGCTGCTGTCCTCCCACATGGCCGTCACCCTGCGGGCGAGGAGCTAGGGTTACGGGGCACCAGGAGGGGGCCGCGTTGCTCCGAGCCTCGCCAGAGCAATTAGGGCTCCCTAATTGGCAACAACCACGAGCAGGGACCGACCTGGCGAGGTAGAGGGGCTTGGTTGGATCGTCGGGGCTGACGGAGACGCAGTCTCCCACCTCCAGGGTCTCCGAGTCGATGCACACCCTCTGGTAGTAGTCCTTCTTCCCATCGCTCTGCGGAAGCACGGGACGGTCGGGGAGAGCTTGAAATCCCCACGAGAGACACGGCCCCGCTGCGGCCCCGTGCGCCCAGCCTCACCTTGACCGGCTCGCCCACCCAGGAGATGCGGCTCTTGTTCTGCTTCTTCTTCCTGCCCTGCAGCATCTTCTTGGGCGACGGCATTTCGGGGATGTTATCGTCCACTTCTTCGTCCTCGTCAGCTTCCCGGACAGCCAGGTTGGGGCACCTGGGGACACAAAAGGACCGTGGCTGCAGCCCCGTTGTGCGGGGACCAGGACGGACCTGGCACTTTGCAGACCCCATCCCCTCTCTCCGGAGGGGGACAAATGCCACCAGCGTGGCTCGGTGGGGACGTACCTCCTCTGTAAACAAGCCTGCTTGCTCCGTCCGCTGCCCCCAAACTTCACCATGTTCTGGCAAGCCTTGCACTTGCCGCACTCGGGCTGCTGGCACACCTGCGGCAGGGAAAAAGCAGCTTGAGCGAGGGCAGGAGCAGCAGGGACCCCGCAGGCAGGAGGGGCAGGGGCTATGGGGCAGCCTCAGGAATCTTTGGATTTAAGGAAGAAATCCTTCACCATCACGGCGGTGAGGCACTGGAACAGTTTTTGCCTGGAGAAGCTGCGGATGCCCCAGCGTTGGAAGCGTTCAGAACTGGGTTGGACGAGGCTTTGAGCAACCTGATCTAGTTCTAGATCCCCGGCCAGAAGGGATCCTTCCAACCCAAACCATTCCGCGGCTCTCTGTCCCGAGGGACCCAGCGCAACTCGTAATGTGGGAACCCCGAATGGGGCTGGGGGGCGTTCGGGGTGGAAGGAGAGCCGGGGATGGCACCGTTTCGCCTGGCCCCACACGCCCGTTACCTCGCAGACGCCGCAGCGCCGGCGCTTCATGGCGTTCTCCTTGTCGTCCTCCTTCTCGTCCTTCTCGATCTGCTCCGAGAAGAAGGTGTCGAAGATGAGGTACACCAGCTTGGTGGTGGTGGCCTTGGTGGGGCCCTTGTCCTTGTCTATTTTGGTGGGGTGCCGGATGGCCTGCCGCCGGACGGCTCGCCTGCAGGCAAGGTGAGAGCCGTGAGCCCGCGCCTCGGACCGCCGACAGCCCCGCCACGCGCTCCAGCTCAGCACCCCGTCGCCCCCAGAGCAAAGGGATTCCCTCTGGGCCAGTTCTGGGAGGATTTCTGATCCTATTTCCCGCTGCTGCCCGTGCTACGGAGGCACCAGGGCTAAATCCTCAAGTTCTCCCAGCTGGGAGCAAGCACCTGGCTACATCCCGGGAGGATCCTGTCCGCAAAGCCGACGGGGAGCAAACGCTTGGGTTTGCACGGCTGCGCGGGGCAGGATGGGGGGCTCACCTCTTCCCCAGGGTGACCCCAGCCAGCTTGATCAGGTCTCTCATGCAGGGCGTGATGAGGACGGGGGGCTCGTCGCTGTCCCCGGCTTCGTCGTAGCTCTCCACCTGCTCCACCACGAACTGAGCGTGCCGCAGGAGCGAGTCCTCTGTGAAGCGGTTGAAGTTCAGCCCCGCGGGAGGCACGGTGGTCTGCGAGGACGGGCAGGGTGGGGGGGGGGGGGGGGGGGGGGGGGGGGCGGCACCCCCCCCCCCCCTCCGTTTCCCCGTCTCCCCAACGGCCCGGCACTCCCCCGGGGCGGGGGGCAGGTTGCTCACCTCGATCTTGTTGAGCAGATCCTCGTAGCTGACGTCGCGGTTGTTCTGCAGGAACTCCACGACGATCTTGCTCATGTAGATCTTCTCCTGCATCAGGGCGAAGATGGGCGCGTACTCCTCGCTGGGCTCCATCAGGATGTAGTCGGCGAAGGCTGCGGCCGAGAGCGGGAGGTAAATAACCGGGGAACCGGGCGGTCAGGGCCGAGCTAGGACTGCAGGAGATGTTTTGTTTTTTTTTTTGGGGGGGGGAGCCAGCCCGTCCACACGGCTCCAAGGGACCTAAGCACACGTGGAAGCCCAGGGACAGCTCTGCCCACGCTCGAGGAGCTCGAGGCAGGGCGCAGGGTGGCGGCACGCTACCCATGGCCTTGTCTTTTTCTCTTGGCGTGCTGCTACCTCGTTAGAAAGCAAAGACAACCCCAGGTCTGTTTGCCACTACAAACTCTGCTGCCGCACAGGGGAGCTACGTCCTCCTCGGACACCACCTTTGCTTTGAACAGAAGAGGTTACTGGAAGGGTGACGTCCCTGTTCCTTGCGGAAACGGGGAACGCTTTCAACCCCCTAAAAAAGCAGCTTCTTCCCCCAGCTCGGGCCAAGAACAAATGGAAAAGCCTCTCTGGGAGCGAGCCTGACCCGTCCCTGATTGAAGCAAGGACTTCAAACGCCGACGCGGGCGCGCTCCCCGCGCCGAGCCCGCCGCCCTGGCTCGCCCACCTGTGGTGAAGCCGATCAGGGCTTTCTCCCCGCCGTCGAACCCCGTGATCCACCAGGCGTTTATGGGCCCCAGCTTCTTGGCTCTCACCCCACCTGCAAGAGAGAAGCCGCAGACGTCAGCCCAAAACCCAAGGAGCTGAGGAGGGGAGAGCTGACGGGACACGGGGGGACGCCGGCCCCGCGGCCCCCCCCGGGCTCCTCCGCACCACGCTCACCGTCCAGGCAGGGGTTGTCGTCGTAAATGGGCTTCACAGCTCCGCTGAAATACAGCTCGATGTTCCTCTCGATCAGGCCGGTGTCAAACGGGCACAGGTGACCTCGCTTGTCGTAGACGCTGGTGGGGACGGAGGCAGGTTGCGTTTCGTGTTGGTTTTTTCCACCGGATTTGCGAATCCGGGGGGGTTTTCCTAGCCTGCTCCTCCCCCCCTCCCTCCCCCAGCTCACCTAAAAGAGGTGACTTTGTGCTGCGGAAGGTCCTCGTAGCTTTCAAAGCCGTCTTCGTTAGCGTCGAAGAGGGACAAGCGCTCATCGGTCAGCATTTCGGGCTCCTCCAGCTGGGCGAGACACAGAGAGGAGGGCGTTGGAGGAGCGCTCCCCGCGTGGCAGCACCCCGCGCCCGAAACAGGGCCGATTCCTTACGGCATCGTCGGGATCCCCTTGGAAGAATTTGAGGTCAGGGTCATCGAGGTACTGTCTGCAGTCGACACACTTGGGAGGGGTGGTCTGCAAGACACGGGAGGCGGCGTGAGCTCTTCTCTCCCCGCTCCTCCACCAGCCTCGGGCTCCGAGCTCCTTCCCCGAGCGGCCCCGTGCTCTTGTTCCCAAAGCATCCAGGCTCTTTGAAAGCAGCCAAGGCAGCTCTCGCGGGCCGTGCTGCTCCCCACCTCGCTCGGGTTTTCGTTTGGGGCAGCTGTGTGTGCTGGAAAGGGCTTCCCCCTTCCCTTAGAGAACCCCAGCCACCACGTGGAAGAGCCGTAAGAATAAAAAAAAAGCACCAAAAACGCCGGGGTGCGGGCTGGAAAAGCGACTTACTTTAGCAGGTGTTGTAGTTTTAACCTGAGTAATTTCATCTTTTATCTCAGACCTGGGAGTAAGAAAACACAGAGAGGGGGGATGAAGGCACAGAGCAGAGAAATGTCCCCGGTGGCCCCAGAAGGCAGCGTGAGCGTGGAGCGGGCTGGAGACCCCCGGTGCCCCCCGATCCTCCCCGTGCTGATGGGGCTGAACGGCCCCGACCCTGCAGCCCCAACGGGGTCCCAAGGGTCCGCTCAGAAAACGCCCGTACGGCAGGCTCTGCTCCTCACCCTTCTTTGGTTTCGATTTTAATCCTCTTCTCGTCTTGTTCCTTGAGGGAGAAACGAAGGCGTGTACGAGGATGAGGACGGAGCGCGCGGCGGCCTCGGGAACCACGCGCACGCACGAGCACCCCCGGCCACGAGCTCACCCCCCGCGGGCACCGCCACGCACCTTCTCCTCCAGCTCCTCCTCATCCTCCTTCTCCGCGCTCACCTCCGGCTTCACCTCCCCGTTCACCTCCTCCGATTTCCGTTTGTTGGACCTGATGGTTTCAAACGCACCGGGTCAGCCCTCGGGGTTCCACGCCGGGCGTAACGAGCGCTTCGGGGCGCCGACGGGCTCCGGCTCCTCGCGGGAGCCCGGTGGGTTTGGGGATGGAGAGAGGAGGGTGAAGGCTCCCCGGGGACACCCTGAAGGAGGCGCGGGTCCCACCCCGCGTACTGACCCTTTGGAAAACATGCTCAGGATGCTCGGCTGCCGGCCGGAGCTGCGGGTGACCCGGGAGCTGGCAGGAGACCCTGTTAGGACGACAGCGAGGGTCGGCGTTAGCGGCGTGGGACCCTCTGCCCTGCACCTCCCGCGGCCCCCTGGCAGCCAACAGCCCCCTCCCTGACCCCCCCCCAGCCCCGAGCACGGCAAAGAGACCCCGAAACCCCATCCGGAGGGGCTCTGTTATCCGCCCCATCGGGAAGCGCCGCGCTCCCGCTCCGGGTTGAATCGCAGCGGGCGATTCCCGCTGCCTTTCAAGCGGCTGCAAGAGCAGAGCCGTTACTTTTGCTCTCCCCGTTGGATCTGCTCCTCCTGGCCTTGCGAGCCCGCGGCATGGGGGTTGAGGAAGAGGAAGAGGCGGCCGCTTCCTCCATCTCCATCGCACTGTCCTCTTCCCCGTCGAGCCCTGCCCGCTCCAAGTCCTCGTCGCTGCCGTAGGCGCCGTTCTTGGAGCACCCGTTGGACGCCCGCAGCAGCGGCGCCGCGTCCCCATTCTCCGCCGAGAGCTCTCGGTGGAGCAGGGCTTTCACCTTGGCCAGGTACCTCTCCTGCGGGGAGGGGGGGGGGGGATTGGCGTGGTTTGAAGGGGGCACGAGCAAAACAAGCTCCCCCCTCCCCAAGGAAACCGGGCACCGGGTCTCACCTCCGACAGCTCCTCGCAGCGCAGCTTGGCTTCGAGCTCGCTCAGCTGGTCCTGCACATCCGCCTGCAAGAAGCCCTGGATGAGGCTGAGCTTTTCCTGCACGCTCTCCTGCGGGGACGGAGGGGACAGCGTGGGCCGGGGGCGGACGCGGGTTCCTCCCCGCGGGGGCTCGGCTCCGAACCCGGGCGCCGCTCACCCAGCTGCCGGGGGACCTCCTGACATGACATGATGGCGAGATCCGTGACAACGGGGACGCGGGGACATACGGACCGCAGCGGGACCGCGACCTCACCGCAGGGCACGTGTCCGGGGAAAAGCTGGGCCAGCAAGGGGAGACGGGCTCTCACTTGGCCTGCCCGGCGCGCCGTCCCCATCCCGCCCTGCCCGGGGTGAGCCCGCCGCCGCGGCCGGCCCCAAACCGGAGCCTCGCGAGCGCTCCCTTCCCGTGCCACGCCGATGAATCACCGCGCGCCAAAGAGGCACCGAGCGCCCGACCGCGAGCCGAGGGCGCGCGCTGGGGCTGGGGGGGCGGGGGGGGGGGCCCCGGAAAGGCGTTTCCCGCCGGCGGCGGCAGCACCCGGCACCCACCTTCTCGCTCAGGCTCTCTTCATCCCGCTCCAAATCTTGCAGCCTGCCAAAAGGAGAGGGGGCAGGGGGTCAAAGGGGAATCCGCGGCGGGGAGGAACGACGGGCGGCTGCGCCCCCGAAATCGCGTGTGTCCGTCGGTGTGTGCGTGTGTGTCCCCAAATACCCGCCCCCCCCCCCCAAGGAAGGTCACCCTTGCGCACGCGAGCGGAAAACGGCGCCGTACCCCATAATCTACGCCCCGAAACGGCTCCGGGGATGGGGAATAAAGTGCAAGGACGGGCACGGGCACGGCCGAAAAGCCGGGGGAGCAGCCACGTGTCGCCGTCCCGCGGGCGCACAAAGCGGCGCCGGGATGCCCCCGAGCCCCCCCCCCTCGCGGTCCCCGTTTGGGGG
>MU012330.1:7136-17437 GCA_011074415.1 Stictonetta naevosa | reverse complement strand
TGCCATGGGGGAGCCGCCGCCGCCGCCGCCGCCGCCCTGACACCGAGTGACAGGCGGCCCCGCCCCGCAGCCAATCACCGCGCCGCCTTCGCGGCCATGCCCGCCCACTCCTGGCCCGGCAGCCAATCGCTGAGGGCCGTTCGGGAATGAGCCTCGGAGGGGGGGGCTAGGCTAAGAAGCCCCGCCTTCTGCCCTCTAAGCCAATGGGAAGGCCGGAGAGTTTTTGATGGACGGGTATTTCGCCAATGAGGTTCAAGGAGATGGTCCTCCCCCCCGTGAGCCTTTTTTGGGAGACGAATGGCAGGCACAAATGGAGGTGATGGATGGGCGGAATGACCAATGGAGTGCAAAGGCTCGCTTGGAGCGGCACCTCGGTTGACAGGAGAGGACAATAAGCCCCGTCCCTTTGGCTGAAGCCAATAGTAATGGGTCTTATTTGATTGATCGGAGAACGCACCATTCACTGTCGCAGAGGAGGTGAGACAGCATGGACACCGGGCGGTGTTCCCTCCCCTCAGCACAGGTGGTTGATCCTGCCTCAGCGGGTGAATCAGCCACTTTGATTGGCTGAAGAGAGTTATGGACAGAAGCTCCCACCAATGGGGCGTCGAGTAGCGAGTAGCTGCTCTGAGGAGAAGGGATCCGCCCCCTCCCGTTACCTCAGGGGCTTTGGGGTGCCCGCACAGGGACACCGGAGGCGGAGGGGGCTCGGAGCAATGGGGGCCCAGGGGGCGTTGGTGTGACCAGAGCCCCCGTCCTGTAGGGATCCAACGGTGGGGACGTTGGGGGTGCTGAAATCCCCAGGGGTGGGGACAAAGTGGCTGCTAGGATGGGGGACAAAATGGCTGCCCCTGGGGGGGGGGGGTGTCCCACATTTCCCAGGCCTGAAGTTGTGGCGCTGTGGGGTCCCAGTGTCCCCGGGGACGGGACTGTGGGGACACTGAGGGTCCTGATACCCTTAAGGACTGGGCTGTAGGGAGACCGGGCCCCCCAGGTGCTCTGTGTCCCCCAGGAGACAATTGTCCTCAGACAATAACGGTTTAATTTTTAGGTAGTTGTGTGTGGAGCCAGGAGCTGGACTCAGTGATCCTCGTGGGTCCCTTCCGACTCGGGATTTTTTATGATCCGATAATATGGGGACACTGAGAATCCTGCTGGCCCCAGAGACAGGGGTGTGGGACACCCCCAAGGCCTGAAGGTGCCGAGAGGGAGACGAGATGCCCCTTGGGAACATTTTAGTGGTGCTAAAATGTTTGTTTGGGCAGCATAAAGGGATCTTCTGCCACTCTGGCTTCAGTATTTAAAGTATTTTCTTTGTGGAAACCACTTTGATAAGTGGTTGAAAATCCCTTTAGGATAAAAACCCTGAAGGTAAAGATATCCCTTTAAAGATAAAAACCCTAAAAAGGGTTAAAGAGTTAAGTATTGTTGAGGGTTTAGGTGTGGGAGCTGTTTTTTATTTGGTCCACTCTTGACTTCCAGCTCTGTTTTCGATTCTTTCTGATTCTTTCTGTTTTCGATTCTTTCTTCTTAGAAAGTGCTGTCCTGGATTTTTTTTTTTCCTTTTATAATCTTCTCCCACGTCACTGGAACAAATCACACGCTTGGAGGGGGGGGAATATATCCACTCTGAGAACGTGTGAGCCAAATTCACAGCATTTGGGCCCGAAACCAATCCTGTTGCTTCTCATGAAGTGTTGGGGCCCTGTGGGTAAAGAGTGGCCACCCTGGGGAGAAGTTCAGCCCTGACTTCCCCTAAATTCGGGATGAAAAAAGGGGAAATCGGACAAAAGGAGGAAGCTGTTTGCCCTGAGCAAGAGAGCCAGGGTGAAGGCCATTCACTTTTTGGCTGTGTTTGCTCTTGCCCAGTGCCTCAGTCCTCTGTGAAATTTGGCCAAAATCAGTCAACAGTGAAGTTACTCATAAATTCAAACTTTCGTTTTCTGCAATAACCCCGGGGACGCCTGGCTCAAAGCCCTGCGGGCAATGAAAGAATTTTCAGGAGAAGGAACGAGGGAATCTCTGTCAAAACAAAACGAGGATTTTCACAGTGCCAGGTTAAAAACATTTGAAAGTCCCACAAAAGCACCGAAGAAAACCCTAAATGAGAATTCTCACCAAAACCCAAACCAAAACAAAGATAGATTTGGGCACACACCGCATCATTTTGGCACAAAACCTTCAAAACCCACCACCTCAGAGGGGTATTGGCTTCATTTGAGAGGAGCAGTGTGATGATGAACTTCTAAAAACCAGCGGGGAAGTGGCATGTGGTGACAGGCTGCACAAGTGCCGCAGCTGCTCCAAAAGTTCCTGAGTGTGCATATTTAATTTTTTTCTTGGAAATCCAAATTATGAAATATGAACATTCGCTTCCCCCGGAAGAGCTGACGCATCTGCACGACCACATAAAATTGGGGTGAAATCAAAGGGAAAAAGGACCAGAGATGGCACGGAACGATGGCACTGAGAGCACCGGTGAGAACTGGGAGCTCACCAAGGACGTGCTGTTGGAGGAAGAAGAACAGAGGAAAGCACCCAAAGGAGGTAGCGGGGCCACACCAGGGTTGAGGGAGTGGCTCTGGAGTTAGAACACAAGAAAACGAGGTTTTCAGCTCTTGACATGGGTCTTTTGCCAAAATTATAGCTAAATTTTGCTTTGCAATTCTTCCGTTGGGTTGCGATCAAAAAGAAAAAGAGGTTTGGGTGTGGAGAACGGAGCGGTGGAGCTTCTCAGGATGGTGCTTGGGGGAATCTCTCCTCTTTGCGCTCGTCTCCTCCAAGAGGTTTGCCAGGGAGGGAGTTCTCTGGGGCTGCCTCACTCTCTTTTTCCCCCCGCAGTGCTGTCCCTCCTGCCCTCGTCCCCGCAGCGAGCCGTTGTGCTGCTCTACGCGCTGCTGGCCCTCGGCTTCGTGATCTTCATGGCTCTCACCATCACGAATACCCAGAGAGGTGAGACCAGCACGCGCAACCGGACGCCCACCAAGCGTGAGGCGGGCACAGTTTTGGGGGAAAAGACCAGCAAACGGAACAAAACCTTTGGCTTCTTTCCCCAGTGTCGGCGGTGTGGGAGGCGCTGGCCCAAGCCCAGCTGCAGGGCGAGAGGAGCCACACGACAGCCTGGCAAAACCTCTCAGAGGTCCAGCATGCCCTCGGTACGAAACCTGCTGCTTCTGGGGGTGGCTTTTAAACCCAACCAAAATCATCCCTTCTGGTGGGATGGAGATGGCCATGGGCTTGTTTTGAGGTTTCTCCTCTTGTTTTCCTCTTAGATAAGCAGCTCTCAGGCGAGCTCCAGGTGATTCAGAGCCAACTTCTAAATGGTACGCTGAGGACAAGGTGGTTTGGGGAGAAATTCAGGCAGAATCCCAGCATTTAATACCAGCTGCGGGCAGTGGGGTCAAAAGCAAAGTTTTTCTTCCCTCCAGCATCCCGAGAAATGGAGAACATGCAGTGGAAGATGGCACAGTGCAAAACAGAGTGCGGGAAGGAGCTGTCAGATCGCATCCGCATCCTGGGTGAGAGCCTGATTTTGATGAAAAATCATTAAGTTCAGTCCTTCTATCCCAAAGCACTGGGCAGACGGTCTAAAGATTCCTAAGATGTGCTGGTAGCACCGGGAGCTCGCGGAGCCGATCTCAAGGAGTTTGAAATACCATGAAGTATAATGCTATGGAAAGAAGTCTTTCTCAGCCTGTTGATAAACACACACAAAAAACCCCAACAGTGAAAGGGCTTTGAGGTTTCGGTGGGTGAAGTTGAGAGAACACCAACTCACTCTGGGAAAAATACCCAGCAAAAGCCACAGCACAAATCAGGGCGGAAAGGAAAAGGGGAAGGGCTGTAAACATGGTTTATTTGGGTTTCTTCTGGTGAAACCTGAATTACATTTTTCCCTCATTTTCCACCCCGGCAGAGGGAAGGGAGGTGCCGGAGCGTGCGCTGGAGCAGCTGGCAGAGCTGCGGCAGGAGCAGAGCCGCGCAGCGACGCTCCTCAGCATGGTGCTGGAGGGGCTGCGAAACCTCTCAGGTGAGGGGGAGAGGCTGAGCTGAGCCCGCAGGCGTCCCCCCGCGCTCACCCACCTCAGTTTTTCTTTTTCCCCCCCCGTTTTCTCTCAGAAATTCTCTGCACGAGGTGTCCTGCCGGCTGGCTACAGTTCAGCAAAACCTGCTACTTTTTCTCCACCGATCCTAAACCCTGGATGGATGCTAAAGCCTCCTGCGCTGAGCTCGGCGGTCAGCTGGCCATCGTCGACAGCGAGCTGGAAAACGTAAGCCAAGGATTTCCACAAAAAAAGCACCAAAAAAACAAAAATAAACCCCCACATTTAACACATTTAGAAGAAAATCAGGCTTATACAAAGCAAATGGAAAGCAGGAGGTTAAGCACGGGCTGTTGGAGCCTTCATAGCTGGGAAAAAGCATCCGAGTCCCCCAGCCTTGAGGTTCCCCTGTGGTTCTGGAGTGGCTTGGCCAAATCGCTTGGGTTTGTCCCCAAAACGACTGGCGTGATTTAAGCATCCCTTGGGAAGCGTCTGCGGGGAGCGCCCCCCCTCGCCTGTGAGACCCTGAGGGGGATCCTGGGGTGTGAGAGAGGCCCGTTTTGTGCCACGCTGGTGGCACCTCACACTCGTCCCCCGCCAGGGACGCGCTCCCCACCATCATCAACAACCTCGGTGCTGCCGAAAGCCAAACGGCAGCTCCCTGTTGGTGCCCCCTTCCCATCCTGAAGCCTTTTTTTTCCCCATTTACAGAAATTTCTGGCAAATCACATAATGGAGACGCGGGTGTTCTGGCTGGGCCTGAGCGACATGCACAAAGAAGGCGACTGGCAGTGGTTGGACGGCCGCTCCCTTTCTCTCGCGTGAGTTTTCCAGCAGCATCGGAGGGCAAATTGCCCCCCAGCCCAGCTTTTTAATGCTTTTTTTGCCCCAAAAAGCAGAGCGCTGCACCCTTACTAACCCACCCGCATGCTCTGCACTGGTGGAGCGTGAAAATGGCACAGGAAAAGGTTTTGTGGCACCTGAAAGTGTGGACTGGAGGGAAAGGAAAGAGGTACGGCTGCAGGCAAGATTTTGGTGTTTTCCCCCCAAATCACTTTGGTTTTGGGGCTGAGAACTGAGGTGGGAATGCGCGAGGAGCTGCAGCACCCACTGAGTGTCCTCACCCCGAGGCCAAGGGGTTATTTCTGACATCTCTCATTCTCAGGATTTGGGGGAAAAGCACCAAAATTGAAACGGAGCTGTTTGATGCTTGGGGGGCTGGGAAGGGGAAATCACTGAAATGGAAGTAGAGCTGTTTCAACGTGTTAAAAGGAGAGGAGGGGACGCTGTGGGGCGGCTGCGCTCTCCGCCTGGCTGCTCCCTACATAGAACCTTTAAAAAAAGACCGTAAAAGCCAACCGGTTTCCAAATGTAGAGCTTCCTACCCAAACCAGCGTGCCCCCCTCCCCCCCCCCTCCCGCAGGTTTTGGAATAGTGGCGAACCCAACAACATTGGCCAGCACGGTGAGGACTGTGCCACCGTCTCCTCCAGCGGCCTCTGGAACGACGCCACCTGCAGCGGTGCCGAGGCCTGGGTCTGCGAGCGCAGCTGCTAGCGGGCTTAAAAACGGGGGAAAACCAGCAAAAAGGTGGCAAAACCAAGTGTGGGACGAAAACTCGGTGCTGCGGGGCGAAGGATGACTTGCTGCTGCGTAATTACCGACCGTGGAGGAAGCGCGACAGTAGGCGATGGAAAAAATGCTTAAAAGATGAGGAAAAAAACAACAAAAGCAAGGGGTTGTGGGGTCAGGAGGCATCACCGCGCTCAGGGTGTGAGCGCACCGTGTGTTTTTGCTGCAGATTCTCCTCCTCAGGTGAATCCCCGCGGCATGTGGACCTAAAAACACAAGCCCGATTTAGCAGGAGACGGGATTCGCTCTGGAAAGGAAGGAGCTGGCATGGAAAGAGGCGTCCAAAAAAGGGAGCATCCTCCCGGCGTCCAGCACCGTGATGGGGTTAGAGCTAGAGGAGGGTTTGGACATTTTTGGGGTGTTTGTTAACATTTTGTGAGCTGCTCTCCTGCCGCGCGCTCAATGTATCGCTTGCCGGTTAATCAGAAAAAAAAATAAAATCTTTTCATTGCAACTTGAAACAAAACCCATGGGAGCAGAGCAGCACCGAGGAGGGAGGGTCGCGGCACACCTTATTCCCAGGGTTTAGGTGAAAAAAAAAAAACAAAAACGGAAGAGAGACCAGCAAAGCCAAGGTGTGAACATGTTTTCGGGGTGCGTATGCAAATACCCAGCTCGAGGGCGTCGAAGCGCGACGGTTGTTTTGCCGAAAAGCCTTGCTGCTGGATTCCCCTTCCCGGGGCTAGCACGGGCCCCGCTGGAAGATTCCGGATTTCACCCGCACGGCCTCCAACACCCCCAAACATCACCGCGTTGTGCGCGGGGTGGTTTTATTCACGACCCCCAAAAAACCACAGCTTTTCAGGAGCCGCTTCCAGATCCCTACAGGTGACGGAGCTCCGGTGGTGTCACCGTTTCGGTGCAGCCCCGTCGCCCCCTAAAATACTGATCCCATTACTCCCCCCCACCCAAAAAAAAACCACTTTTGCTTGCGGTGGGAAGAGCGCTGCTTCGTCCCCCATTTGCATGCCACTGCCGTCCCGGTGCAGAGAGGAACCGAAACCTTGGGGCCGAACCGCTGGCCAAAATGGGGTGCCGGAGGCGGCGAGGGGTGTGCCGGGCTGCGTGCCGCGGGGTTTAGCTCCCCACCGGGCGCCTGCGCGGCCGCTCGCCCCGGCCAAGCATGGCCCAGCAAGAGACCTACGGCAACTGGCTGGGCCCCCCGCCGCTCCCTGCCAAGCGGCTGGTGAGACAAGCAGGTAAAATTGGGGTGAAAACACCTTTTTTCCGGGTGTTTTTGGGGGTGGCGGGGGTCCCGGCGAGGTGGGGAGCCGTCAGATCGCACAGGAGGGCAGCGCCATTGTATGGAGCGGGGCAAAACATGTTGGGATGCGCAGGGTCACACGGGTTCCGCTCTCAGTTGAAAAAGTCCCTAAATCTCCAGGTTTTCACCTAATTTCACGCACACAAACTCCACGCCGGATGTTCAAAAAGCATCAGCGACATCCTCGCCAGTGGTGATGGTGGTACAAGAGTTTTTGAGTGTTCTCCTGTTATCCTGAGCACTCTTTTCCTTCCTTTTTTTTTTTTTTTCAGGAATTTACTCCATTGCTGGGAAGATGACACCCCTGGGTGACTTCAGGCCGGGTAAGTCAACATATTCACCTTTTCAGGCTTTTTTTTTGTAGCACGGGTGGAAAGCAGAACTCCCTGAGGTGCCTCCCCAAGGCTGAACCGGGCTTTATTTTCAGCTTGCTCGGTCAAATGCACCTCTATACGTGGTGTTTCTCTCTGAATTTGGTTCCTTCCATAAAATGAGATCAAGTTGCCTAAAAAAAACCCCAAACTTGAAAATCTTCCCTGGAGAAAGTGAGAGGGAATTTATCGCTCCACCCTCCTGAAGCAAGGGTTTGCAAGTTTGCAGCTGAAATTTGTCCCCTCCTGGCATGGAGGAGTTCAAACTTCAGCAGAATCGCTTAGATTTGCAACCAGGGGGAGGACCCAGCTCCGGAAGAGTGCAGCGACATTGTAAAACTCCATAAAAATGATTAAATTACACCTATTGAGAAAAATCTTGCCGGAGCTCTTGTGGATTTACCGAAACTGCAGCTAACTCTGAGAGGGGAATTGCATTTTTTGATGTTTCCCAAAGGACTGAGCTGATTGTTAACAGCTGGGATTCCTGCCCAAAAGAAAACCCAACTTTCACCCGTTTTTCTCTCCCGTAGCGTCCCCAGACAGCTTTGCCGACGAGGACGATTACGACGATGTGTCGGTGTCGGAGTCGGATCGCAAGCCACCACCATCCGATGAAGATCTGCGGAGCCAGAGGAGCAAAGGAGGCACAGGTAGCACCCACCTCCTCTCCCTGCATCCCCTCTGCAGTCGAGGGCCTCAGCGGGGCAGGATTTGACCCTAAAATGCCTTAAAAATGCCCTCCAGCGACGCTTTCCTTCCTCTCCGCAGGGGTTTACATCCTGGCGGGGAAACCGGCGTCTCCAAATCCTTCCCGAACAGGTCAGTCGCTTCATTTTGTCTCACCTAGGCTGACACCAGAGGGCTCGAGTGGGTTTTTCTCCTGATTCCTCCCTGATTTCCCCGCACCGCTCTCCGCAGACAACCCGGAGCCTGGTCAGGGCCCCAGGCAGATGTCGGTGGCCGTCCTCTACCTCTTGATGGCGCTGAGCTTCGTCGCCTGGGTGCTGCTCCTCGCGCTGGTCTTGGTGAAACGTAAGTGGCCCCACAAGTGGCCCCGATGGGCTGGGAGGCAGCTGGTTTGGTGAAACACCCTAAAAAAGGCTTTTTCACCGTGAAAAATAACATGCATCTTGTGCTCGTGATGCTTTAAGCACGCATCCTTGTTGATAGTGTAGCTGAAGCCCATTGGTCACCACAAATACTTAAATTTCCACTCCATTACGTGAGTTTTAGGGTCTCCAAATTGCCCTCGGGGTGCTATATCTGCCTCCTTCCCCCCACACCATTGGTGCTCCATCTTTGGTCCGGGGTGTAAATTCCCAATAAATCCCTCACTCAGCCCAAAACAACTTAAGCTGGGTGAATTCAGAGGTCGCTGCACCTTCCTTGATATGATCCAGCCACTTTTTTTCCCATCATTTCCATTCCAGAAGTGGAAATCACGGCAGAGTTGGAGCTCTTGAAGTCGAACCAGTCGGAGACCCAAGTTAACAGTAGGTCCTGGGATGTGCAGCCCCACGGTGACGTGCTCCCAGCTTAGTGGGAGTTGGGAGGCCCTGATTTTGGGGTGTTTGTGTCCTTTCCGGCACCATGTTTCATTACTTGCTGTACACTGAATAAAAAGTGACTTTTCTGGGGGGAGGGTGGCTCCTGGTTCTGCTCCAGCTCTTAGTGGAACAACACCGACTTCGGTTTGGTTCCAGTTCCCACTGATCCACGGGGAACTGCAGTGGGGTAACAGCATAAATCGGGCACTGACCAAGCTCTGCCCTCAATCCCAACGGAATTAACCCCAAAAGGGTGAAAACAGGAGCAAATCAGCCCTCTAGGTGTCATGGGAGTTACCCTGGTTGTGGATTAGGAGCTCACCGGGGGGAAATCCACCCTCTTCCCTCTGTTACAGGACGGGAAGGGTGTAAATCCTATTGAAAGTTCTGCAGAAGTCAAATACAGTTGACCAACTCCTCAACTGCTGCCAAAGGAGCGATTAATTAAACGATATTATGAGTGATATTGCAGCAAAATGTCACCCAAAAAGAAAACCATGCAGCAAAACAGGCAGCTGGTGATGCAGGAGTTTTACAGCCCATTTCTGCATGCGGAAATGAACTGAATTTCAGAAGAAAAAGCCGAAGATTTGGGAAACCCAAAAGGAGGAGTGGGAAAAAGGGTGGGTGGGTAGAGGGGGCTCACCCTGCTGTGCTCCCCAGTGCTGCGGGAGGTGTCGGAGTCGCGGCAGGAGCAGACGAGGGTGCGGAGCGGGATGCGCAGGTACTACAAGGAGCTGCAGGACATCGCAGGTAAAGCTATGGGAGTTTTGCTGCTGTGGTGGTGCCCCATCACGCACCAGGAGAAAAACCTGGGTTTAGCCCAAAAAGTCTGGAAACTTGATCTGTGATCTGTGCTGATTTTGAGACGTTTTGGGGGTTTCTTGTCCTTCCAGCCTTGATCTGCCAAACCCTCCCAAACAACAAATGCTTGGCTGGCTGGAAGATCTTCGAGAGGAGCTGCTACTACTTCTCGACAGAGGTGATGAACTGGTCGGATGCAAAGGAGACCTGCATCGACCAAGACGCTCACCTGGTCATTGTCGAATCGGAGCCAGAGCAGGTCAGCCAGACGCTTTCCAGTGAAAAACTGCCATTTCTTCAGCTTGCACAGTGCCCAACCCCCCTATTTTTAGCAGAATTCCTACTCTGGCAAACAGGGGACCTCCAAAACCTCCTTTTTTGGCTTAAATTGGCCATCTGCTCAGTTATTTGAAGTAGAGACAAGTGCTTGGTGGCTAAGCCAAGTTTGGTAAAGTGAAACTTCTTTTTAGGAGTAAGTGCTAAAAATGGGTCAAAAAATCATTTCCAGAGCACCGTGTTTGCATTTTGCTTTAAGGCACCAAATCTATTTGTTATTTACCAAAAAATTCTGCTCAGTTGTGGTGATGATATCACCAAATACCAAAAGCTTTGAGATTCTCCATATTACTTATGTGGTC
>CM021725.1:386279-411458 GCA_011074415.1 Stictonetta naevosa | reverse complement strand
ACCCCCTGACCTGTGACCTCTGACCTTTGACCCCTGACCTTTGATCTTTGACGTCTGACCTGTGACATTTGACGCCTGACCTTTGACCTTTGCCTTCTGACCTTTGACCTCTGGCCTTGACCTCTAGGGTATGACCTTTGACCTTTGATACCTAAACATAACCCTAACCGGAACACTGAGCTGAACCTTAAGTAGGACCCTAGAAAACACATACAACGCCCCTTTCTCCCATCAAAAAGTGCTCCCATCAGAAGCCTTTGGGTACACCTGAAGGCCCTGGGGGGAGTCTTTAAACAACCCCACATGCAACAGGACTCTACGCTTTTGCTCTTTCCAAACAACCCTAAATATAACCCTCAATGGAACACTGAACCAAACCCTAAGTAGGACCCGAAAAAACACGTACAACACCCCTTTCTCCCATCGAAAAGTGGTCCCATCAGAAGACTTCGGGTACACTTGAAGGCCCTAGGGGAGCCTTTACATAACCCCACACGCAACAGGACTCTACGCCTTTGCTCTTTCCAAACAACCCTAAAAGTAACTCTACTCGGAACAATGGGCCGAACCCTAAGGTGGACCCTGGGCAACACGCATGGTGCCACTTTCTCCCATCGAAAAGTGCTCCCAACAGAAGACTTTGGGTACACCTGAAGGCCCTGGAGGAGTCTTTACACAACCCCACACGCAACAGGCCTCTGCGTCTTCGCTGTTTCCAAACAACCCTAAAAGTAACTCTAATCGGAACAATGGGCCGAACCCTAAGGTGGACCCTGGGCAACACGCATGGTGCCACTTTCTCCCTAGAGAAAGGGCTCCCAGCTGAAGCATTTGGGTACACCTGAAGGCCCTTGGGGAGCCTTTACGCAATTCCACATGCAACACGACTCTACACCTTCGCTCTTTCCAAACAGCACTAAACATATCCCTAACCGCAACACTGAGCCGAACCCTAAGTAGGACCCTAGACAACATGTACGGAGCCACTTTCTCCCATCAAAAAGTGCTCCCAAGAGAAGCCTTTGGGTACACCGGAAATCCAGTTGGGAGCCTTTACGCAACCCCACATGCAACAGGACTGTGCGCCTTCGTTCTTTCCAAGCAATCCTAAACCTAACCCGATCCAGAATACTGAACCCTGACCCTGAACCTAACCCTATCCCTATCCCTAGCCCCTTAACCCTTACCCTAACCCTAACTGGTCGCTGTCTTGGTTGCTGGCTTTGGTCGTAGGCTTTCACCCTAATTCTAACCCTAACCCTAAGGCCCCTAACCCTGACCCTGATCCTGACCCTAACCCTAAACCCTAACCCTAATGAAGTCCCCGCAGATCTAACGCGGATCTAACCCTAGCCCTACGCCCTTACCCTAACCCTAACCCTACCATAACCCTAATCCCTAACCCTAACACTAACCCTAATCGTAACGCTAACCCTAACCGTAACGCTAACCCTAACCCCTAACCCTAAAGGTCCCCTGCAGATCTAACCCTAACCCTCTAACTCTCTAACCTTCTAAACCTCTAACCCTCTAACCCTAACAGCCCCACAGGACCCTCACCCTAACCCTAACCCTCTAACCCTAACGGCCCCTAACCCTAACCCCAACCACAAAGGCCAACTACGATGTACCCTGAAAGAATACTAAAAAAAAAAAAAAAAAAAAACCACAAAAAACCCTGAAGCCCTAACCCTAAAAACCCTTACAACCCCTACTGTAAAAACACTAAAGAACCCGAGAACTACACCTCTTGGCGTGCTCTGAGCACCCAACATGGCCGCCCGGACGCCCAGTGCGGTAGAACTACATCTCCCAGGATTCCCCGGACTCCAAACATGGCCACCCGGAAGTCCAATGCTAGAGAACTACATTTACCGGCATGATCTGGGCATAAAACATGGCCGCCCGGAAGCCTAGTGCCAGAGAACTACATCTCCCAGTACTCCCCGGGCTCCCAACATGGACGCCAGGATGCCCTGTGTCCGAGGACTACATTTCCTTGCATTCCTGGAACGCGGCCATATTGGGTGCCCATAGCATGCCGGGAGGTGTAGTTCTCGGATTCTTCAGGTTTTTTTCAGTTAGGGTTGTAAGGGTTTTTAGGGTTAGGGTTGTTCGGTTTTTGGGTTGGGGCTTTTTCGGGTTAGCGTTGTAAGGGTTTTAAGGTTAGGGGTTTAGGTTTTAGGGTTACAACCTTAACCCTAAAAACCGTTTCCCCCCTCAGTACCTGCAAGCCCTGCACGCCACTTTCGCCCTGGGTTTCTCGGAACCAATCACAGAGTGTTTCCGCCCGTGTTGAAGGCGCTGCATCACGTCACTTCTGCCCTGTGTTCCTCCCAGAAAATTGTTTCCGCCCTCAGTTAAGGCACTCCGTGACGCCACTTCCGCTCTGGGTTCCCAGCCAATCACGGAGTGCTTCTGCCCTCAGGGAAGGCTCGCCCTGATGTAGCCCTCATGGTCCAGCCAATCACGGAGCCGTTTCCGCCCTCAGTTATGGCACGTCCAGCTTGTCACTTCCGCCCTCTGTTCCCCGCCATTCACTTAGACGCTTCCACCCTCAGTGGTCGCCGGGTACACCTGGGTGTCGCGCCCCCCCCCCCCCCCCCGGAAAAAAAAAAATATATATACCAAAAGTCCATAAATGCATAGAAGTACACATTTAGCATTCTACATAGCATCTGTCCTGTAATCCTGCAAAAATCGTAAGAGACCTAGAACCACAAAGCAAACACACAGAGTAACATTGTCATCCTATCTGTAAACATGCTGACATGCTGTAACAATTCCTCACCTGAAGAGGAGCTGCATGCAATAAAGGCACCTACTCCTATATAGACTGCTTTCCTCTAACAGATCCTACTCGTTGTGACCTCAAAATGCACGTTCTGCTCTCTACTTGGAAACGCATCAGTCCATAGACTCTGACCCACCTAAAGAACCCTGTGAGTGACTGAAGGAAAAACAAAGCACTTACCCCAAAGAGCAGCCCAGGCAGAATGAGCTCCCTGATGGCATGCCTGGGGCTCATATGGCGTTTGGCCCCAGCCAGCACCCAAACCCAATCAGCTGGGAAAGGGGAGGGGCAAAGCACAAGAAAGTTGAAAGAGAGCAGGACGAGCAGCAGCTGTGTTTTTGTTGTTGTTTTCCCCAGCTTAGCTGAACAGCACTCAGAGTGCAGACGAGAACTGGGGTTTCCCTAGATTGTGACAGCTTCAACTAAGCACTCACTGATACCGCAGCAATCTCAGGAGAGCCAGCTAGCTCCATCCACAGCCCAGCAGAGCTGCAGTGCTGAATGAAGGCTGAGCTGACCCCAAATAACAGGACACAGGATTTGTAGGCTGGTCTTAAGCCTCCACCTCCTGGTGCTCTACTTGCTGCTCATCTCCGCTTTCAGAAATTAAGGCAGACTCAGGGGTAGTCTCAGGGTAGTCCTTTATCTCCACCCACCAAAACATTCACCTCAAAATGAAAACATTTTACAAACAACACAACGTTGACACCACTTAGTTTCGCTCTGCATTAAAACACCGGGAGGAATATTACAGTCACATGGAAGTTATGCAGAACTTTACAGCATACACTGCAGAAATTAAAACCCTGGAACCGGACTTCTGATGTTTCCAGGCAGACGGCCTAAGGGGACAAACCACATCTTTGTTAAATATACAAAAGTTTCAAGGGGAAGAGATTTCATTTGCCAGATTGTGACGTAGCACTGGTTTGTACACATGCTCAAAGGAAACTCTCCTAGTACAAAGCTATCTAAAAAACAAAGACTGCACAAAACCTAGCTACTAAAATGAAGGTTTGGTAAAAAAAAAAAAAAAAAAAAAATCTATTTTCCAAAATCACCTTACAGGTAAAGGCTTCCACTGCCTAAGTGAGTTTAGTAGAATGGTAACTCAAAATGTGCTATGAAATTCCCAAATACAGTTATGCTTTTTTAATTTTTTTAAAAAAGATGTCACGTCTTTTACACATCAGCGTTCCCATCCAACATTTTATTTACTCAGCATCCTCATCCTCTTGAGCAGCAGCTTCCTCACTTTCTTTGTCCTCGTCTTCTACCTTCCCACCTTCTGGCTGCTGCTCTTCTTCCTCGTGGACAGATTCCTCTGTGGGTTGCAAAGTCTCCTCCGTATTTTCTGCACCTGGCTCCACCTCTGTTTGTGCTTGGGGCTGTGCCTCAGTTTCTGTTTCTGTCCCCGGTTCTTCTTGCTCCTCCTCAATTTTAGCACCTTCTGCTTCTGGGTTCTCTCCAGGATCATTGTTTTCATCGTCTAGATTTTCCTCCCCCTTGTTTTCATCGTCTAGATTTTCCTCCCCCTTGTTTTCATCGTCTAGATTTTCCTCCCCCTTGTTTTTGTCGTCTAGATTTTCCTCCTCCTTGTTTTCGTCTAGATTTTCCTCCTCCTTGTTTTCGTCGTCTAGATTTTCCTCCTCCAGATTCTCTTCATCATCCTTGTTTTCATCTGCTCCTTCTGCTGCATTTCCACTGGTTCCCCCTTCTCCTTCCTCATGCTCCTCTTTTTCTTCTAGGTCATCTGTGAAAGGATTCTCACCCTGAAAGAGAAGACACGTTTGCCTGCTGACAGTTTCTCTCTAGCTGCTAATGTCACACCTGAGGAGCTCACACTAGGTACACACCAGCTACATGCAAACCCTTCCAGAAAGCTTTTTTTTAATCACTACTAAGTGACTACCAAGTTCTGGGTAAGCGTGCGTGATGAGGACATCATGCTGGAGGCCTCAGGATTTGGAGCAGCACATGGGGCAGATGACATTCAGTCACCTGCACGGCAGAGGCTCGATGATCAACAGCAACCAGAGACCCGACATGGTACCAGGATGCCCCAAACTACACTGAGGTTCAGCTAAAAAGCACCCTCTGTAGTCAAACAGCAGCTACTGCGCATTTCCAACAGCACAACAGCATTGCTGCCTGCTTAACGCAACACCGAGCTGCTCTTCAAATACCTACCTTCAGGTACCGCTCCAGTTTCTTACTGATTAATTTGTTGTTCAGAATACTTCTCGCGACTACTAGCGATGATTTCTTGGACTGCTCCATCATGGCCTGCAAGGGAGTCCAAAGAAAGCACGCTAATTAGATTTTAGCCTGAATTAGCTGACAAGTCCAGAAATTACAGCCACAGCTGAAAACAGCCTACAGTGGCACCCGCCCAGAGCACGCTCAGGAATTTGGGAAGAGGACAACAATATTTAAGAAATCTGCAGTTTTACGCATGTTCCCAAATTTTGTGCTTGTCGTAACTTTGGAAAGATAAATAACACGCAGCCAAGGAGGGACCCTTGAAGAGGAACAGGCTGCCCAGGGATGCAGGGGAGTCCCCGTCCCTGGAGGTATTTAAGAGACGTGTGGCCGTGGAACTAAGGGACGTGGCTTAGTGATGGGACTCAGCAGGTCAGACTGAAGATTGGACTTGATTATCTTGAAGTCCTCTTCCACCCCACGCGATTCTATGATTCTGAGGACGCGTGGCTTACTTCACCGAGCTCCACAGGTGGGATTATTTCAGCTTTCAGTCTCTGAGTATTGAAGTTTAAAGCCTGTGCGTTCTGATTCTGCTGACACGTGGGGAAGCAATGACAGCAGAGTGCACTACAGATAGTTAAGAAAAAATCTCCCCAGTTTCAGGAACCAGGTGAAGCAAACCCATCCATATTTTGGCTCTGTTCTTGCAGATGAACCCTATAAAACCCCCGAGATGGGATGCATGCTCACCCTACGGTTGTGGTTGTGGTCAAGAGACTTCAGGTGTTTCTGGATGATGCCGTACTGCATCGGGATGAAAAGGTCACACGCAGCACAGTGAGCAGCCTCCACCTTCTTAATAAAATGCTCCATGCCAACATCTGGAAAGGAAGGTAAGAATGGTATTAAGCCAGAATTCATTCGGGAGATTGCACTGGGATCCACATTTCCCTGCAGCCTGCATTACAAACTCATTTTCAACACCCCCACCAGCATCCAAAGAGTCTTCCCAGGGAGCGGGACAGAAGCCAAGTGAAAAGCACATCACAAAGGCAGGTTAGCAGAATGCTTATGGCTCACGTGTAAGCGTGGCCGCACACCGCGACGATGAGCAGTGTGAGCTGCAGCTGCATCAGCACTGCAGGTATGAAAAAAAGTCTCTTCAGCCTGCTAATCATCTAGCCAGCTTTGTCAGAGCTGGGTGATAACCTGAAGCTTCTGACGGTGCACTTGAACATACAAGGTTTTACTTTTCAGCAACACCAGCAGGTGGCTGCATACTCACAACCTTCCATTTTCACTTTTTTTTCCTTTAAACTAGGCAGCCAATACACGTGACAAAGGAACTCTCTTCCATGCACTTGGGTAGGAACTCACCTTGTGTAAGATCTTGGTCCCTATAAATCTGCTGAATAACTGCATTAATGTCTTCAATTGCTCTACGGCGCTCTTCAGTTTTCCTAGTTTTATTAGCAACATATTCCTGTAAGGCAGAATATTTGTGTTAAGTCCTTTCTTTCCCTCCCCTCTCAGATGCATCTCTCTAGCCTGTTCATCCCCTAAGTCCTGCAAAAAACAACTGCACGTTGTCCCACACGTAGTGCTGTGTTTGAGCACTTCCATCACCCACTCTTGCCATAAAACCCGTGGTAAGGGTTTTCTCTATTTCCTGCCACTGCAACCAGTAAGACCAGAGTTAAGTGACCTGTTCAAAGCAAGAGGGCAGTCAAGGCATAGCTGGAATAGCAGCTCTGATATTTTAGCCCAACTTTACTCCACCTCCTCTAGCAGCTTCACACGCTGCTCAATTCGAAGTGGCATTTCGGCAGCTTTTCAGCCTCTCCAAAATAATAACAGGAAAAACAAACAAACAAACAAACAAAAAAAAAACTCTTAAGTCCTGGGGACTAACGTAACCAGAGGCTCACCTGGAGAAAGTCAGCTGTTTGTTGAGGCAGTTTGGTTCCAACAAACTTGAAGTGTTCCTTGTGGAATTTACTTTCGAGGTGACTGTTCATCTCATCGTCGTAGAAGGTCCGGTATTTGCATAAGGAACAAACAAACTGGATCCTGTTGAGACAGCTGGATGTGAACGGAAGGGATGTTCAATCCAATCCAGCTCTCTGCTCTATAAAAACTTGCTCACTGGATCTACTCCCTTGGTCTACAGTTAATGGGGAGTAGACAAAGCCCTACTCATACAAGACTTCAATCCTTTAAGCGTCTGTGGGACGTGCCCCAGAGACTTTCCCTTTTCTGTATCAGCATGGAAGGATGCAACCAAAATTTCAAGGTTCATCTCAACCAACATGTCAAATGTCACAGTCAAGGTGACTGGTAGGAGAGCAAAGCAGCTTCTACGAGGAACAAGCAAAGCACTGGGAAAAGGAGGAAAAAAAGGAAGGACCCAGGCTGCGACTACTACTGTCCTCGCAGAGAAGGAAGCAACGTCACTTAAAAAAAAAGGAAAAAAAGGTAATAAAAGGGAGACATTACCTTTCTACCATGCGATCCCGATGCCTCTTCTTTTGCCTCTCTTGAGTTTTCTTGCCCGCCTGCAATTTGCGTTTGATTTGACTGATCTCTTCTTGAATTGTTAAAGCACCTAAGTGTTTAAAGCAGGGTGTATTTCAGGGCACTACTTGAGGACACCACCTGATTAAAGAGAATTTCCCTGGACAAGTTTAGTAGTTGGCCCAACCAAAATGCACAGCCTAGAGACACCTCTGAGTCAAGAAGTTGCTCCCTTGCAGTGATTGCCTCCCTCTGGCCAATTACGAATGCACCCGATTTACACCACGGTGCCATCCATCTGGTGTGTTTGGGGAACGTGGCACGGGTGAAAGGAACACCAAAGTTGTTTCCTCACCCTTTATTTTAATTGGCATTTACTCTTTCAGGTTTTACCAGGTTTTAAATTAATCAGTTATGGGTTTTATTTTTAAGTGCTACCTACTCGGAGCTTTCGACCTCGTAATGAACACTGGCAGTGCAACAGGAAAAAAAAATGGGTAAGGGGAACCAATTTACAGCACCATTATGTTTGAGATGGAGAAGCAGCTTCTCTGTCTGCCCGCCCCAGAGTACCCGCAGGCACATCCCAGCAGCAGAGCAGTCCCAAATTTAGCTCCCCATCAGTAGGGTGGGCAGCAAGGACCCAGCACACATCTTGCAAGCAGCTCTCCTTCCAGCCCTCCTGCTCCTCTGGCTAGCTCAGCACTTCCACCACTACCCCATGAAGCAGGGCATGCCTGCAAAGCTCCGTCCTCCTTCACAAGCCCAATGACTTCCCCAAATCTATGGCACGGCAAGAAATTGAATCCCGTTCCCTACACCCCAAGCTAGCAGCTTCCCCAGAGGGCCAACCTACCTTGAGCAAGGGCTCCAGCTCCTCCCTAGCAGGGCTTTTACAGCATTTCCTTATCCCTGAGCAGACACAAAGGATGGGATTCATCTGACCAAATGCAGGCGTTAAGAGTGGAGCTAGTCCCCTGTCCCTGTGGGGATCGGGCAGGTCTCATCCTGAAGAGCAGTTGAACTGTGCCCCATCTCTCTCCACTGGCCCTGGTGATGCATTCCCACCGAAGCCTCACCCGAGCCAAGCCCTGCCAGCTCTCCCTGGTGGTATCCCACCACTAGCACTTAGCCCAGCATCCCCAGGAGACTTTGGGGCATTTGCAGAAGCCAAAAGCACCCTTTGGGACAAAGCTGCAGAGGTCCAGCTCGGGTCACCGAGACACAGCAAGCCAGCAGGGACAGCGGGGCCACAGGGCAAGTGGAATGAGCCTCTAAGAATGGAAAGAGCCTGAATAAACTTGAGAGATTTAGCTGTAAATCCCCTCTGGCCACGTCAGAGCCCTCAGCTGGAGGTGGGTTATGCTCCGCGCGCAGCCTCAGAGCGCACACAAGCCCTTTGCACTCTGTTCTGTGAGCTGCCACACACACACACCAACTCACCTTTCTCAGAGTCTCTTCCTTCATCGTCTTCCCCCTCCTAAAATGCAACAACGGGATGTTAAGGCCATCCAAATTCACGCATTAGCCTATAGAGAGTGAATGTCCGTATGCTACCTCAACATTTTCCTCTCAAACCCTCCCCAGGCGCTCCATGCATGGCACAGAGGCGCAGCACCTCCAGCAGACCTGACCCTTAGCAGCCAGCACAGCCAAGGGATCCCAGAGCACGTCGCAGGCAGGTTTTTTTTGCTGCCATCCATTTCCCCGCTGACCACGTTACTCGGTTTGGGAATAACGCGGGAGCCCAGCAACCCACCCTCATTAGCTGCAGCACCGCTCCGACTGCGGCTTTTATCACGAGCAAGTACAAGTTTTTGAGAGTTACTTACACCTCTGGAACCCTCTTTCTCCTCTTTTTCTCCTGATTCTCCTTCGGTTCCCTCCTCTGAAAGGAACAGCGCAGTCAGCGTAGGGAGTAACCCAGCTGAGATCCTCCCTAACAGATTTACCACCGCACAAAAGGCGCAGCAAAGTGAGCCGAGTGCCAGACACCAAGAGTGGCAGCTTTGTGCCGCTACTGACACACCTGTGAAGCTGCCCTTACCGTTGTCAGAGTCCGAGTTATCGGAGCCATCCGTCTTTGCTGCCTTACAGTCGGGTTCATCGGAGCTGTTGGTTTGCTTTCGCTTCTTCGCGGTGGGGTCTTTCTTCATTTTCTTCTTTTGTTGCTGCGAGAGAAGAGAAAGGTTAATCCCCACGGTAAGGACAAGCGCACTCCTCATCCAGCAATGTTTTATTTTACTCATTTATAGCCAAGTTTTAATAATTTACTCATTTATAAGCATCCTGCACACACAGGTACATTTCCAATGGGCAGAGCTGATCAGACAGAACAAAATTCACCACCAGCACCTCTATAATATAAAAGATTAAACCCCAAATAACCGCGATGTTCTCCTACCTTCAGGAAACAAAGTTTTTAGATTAAAGCATCGTGCAAATACTGCTCTGTGGCTGGGCCTTGGTTTACTTTAGAGAAAAAAAGCTAAGAAGCCAAGCCAGTAACATGCAGAACTGCACATTACCACTTCCCAGAGCACATTTTGGAGCCATCAGTAGGGTCTGTTGGAAAACGTTCAGCTCAAGACTAAGCAGGCGGGAAGATACTGCAACAAGTACTTACTTTGAAGTCCGAGTCCCACATTTTCCAGTTCCTCCTCATGCGTTGTTTCATCATGCCTCCTCCAAAGCGCATGTTCCCCGAGAAGCCTCGCATGCCCTGGAACATGCCGAGTTCAGGGATGATGTTGTGGGAGAAGAGGGATGGGAGCCGGGAGGAGCCGTGGGGGCCGAGGCCCCGCGCCCCCATCCCCTGTGGCGGCTCGTTCCACTGTCCACCCATGCGCCCGGAGTAGGACGAGGCCATGGGTCTGTTATTGTGCCCGTCACGTGCCCAGTTCTGACCCCGTTGGCCAAAGTTGTCCCGCGCCCTGTTATGGTACTGGTCCCTGCGGTTCCCGTAGAAGCTGTCGTAGTGCCCTTCGTAATGCCCATCGTAGGGGCCGTCATAGTGCCCATCGTAGGCGTTGTCATTATCGTGCTCGGCCTCATTGTAGTCGTAGCCAGATCTGTAGAGGTCACGGTCATTCATGGAAGACCGTGAGTCGTAGGACTCGTACGAGTCGTACCTGCGGGCGAGGAAACACCGATGCGGTATGTTAGAGCCCACCAAGAAACAACGATGGAGGCTAAGCAAGCAAAACCCTTCAGAATATATTTTTCTTGGGATTTTTTTAATCATCGGATGCATCGTGGAATATGGGAGTTTTTCTCTCCCTGTGTGGGACAGGGGCTGGGGCACGGCACAGACCAGCCAGGGGCGGTTAGCAGCTGTAACACTTCTGTTACACCCCTACACGTGCCAGAGGAACCAGAGACCTTTAGACATGGAAAAACCAAAACACACCTGATGCCAGGGAGCCCTCGAGCCACCCTTTTGGGAGTGACTGAGCTGATTTAGAAGCACCCCAAATGCCAAGCTGGCCAAAGGTTCCCTCCCCAGCTGAGGCTGGGGATTGCCAGCCCTGCACAGACACAGCCCCGCTCCCAGAGTGTTGGGAGCACTGGAGCAAAACGAGGAGCTACTCAGCAGCATGGCAAAATCCCCTTCAGCCCCTGCACTGCCCAGAAATCCTCCCAGGAACAGTGGGATCAGCTGCTCAAGGAGGACTTTGGTATCATTAAAGGCTTATTACAAACTCTGTCCTTTCCTGCTGCCCCCATAATAGCCTCCTGTCCACACAGGGGCTGTTTTCCTGAATGGGAAGCTGACAGGTGCCACAACTCACGTAAAACTGGTTTTAATTGACTTTTTCCCCACCAGGAAACGAGCTCGTAGAGGATTTTTCGCCTTACGTTGTTCAGCACTCAAACTGCAAGCGGCGGTGGCACATCCTTCGTGCTGGAATTAGAGACGGGCATGCCTGCATCGACCGGAGAGGAGAAAACCCAAACCCAGCACCATGTCGGGCTTCAGACACCGAGCTACCAGCCCTTGTGAGCACAGAAATAAGGAAGAGATCGGGGGGAGGACATCATCCCCACTCCAAGGGAGCTCCAAAGTGGCCCCATTCGATACGAGGTAAGACATTGGGGCTCCAAAACCTCCCGTCTCCAAGGGCAAGCTGCCACTGTCCAGCAACAAGGCAGCCCAAGCAGCTCCTCTCCTACTCTATCACAGAACAGAGTCAACACTCCAAATTATCTACTTTGCTTTTATCATGTTTCTCATTCCTTCATGTGCCAGAAGTGAGAAATTTTCACCTTTTAATAAAAGCAAGGCTGCTAGTCCATCACCCTCCAGCACAGTGGTGCCAAATGGGTAGAAACACAGGCAGCAGCGTGTCGGCCACACAGTCTACAGGATCAAAGCTCACAAGCCCCAAACAATGTTTGAAGAGACAACAATCCCAGGAATAATTTGGCAATCCTGCTCAAAAACTCCTTTGTGTGGTTAAAACAAGCGACTGACCAAAACAGATCGATTTGATGTAGCATTACTGATGTGTTTTTGTAGAAACTTTGGTTCTGCAAGCGTAGGAATGCAGAAGAAAACGGTCACATATTTTGTTAACATTTACTTCCGTTTTACTTTGTTTCATGTATTATTGTACTTTAAAAAAACCTGTAATATGTAGCTGCTCTGCAGAAATACTCAAGCCTGGCTCAAAGCTCACAGAGCAAGTTAATACTGGGAAGTCTTTGGGGAAAGCATCCTGTTTGTTAGCACTGAAACACTGATTAAAGCCAGCAAGGAGTTAACTAGAGCCGAATATCTGAAATATTGGCTACAAAGACATCACTGAAGTAGCAAAAAATCTGTAAATCGAAGCTAGTAAATTAAACTCAGACCAATTACAAAACAGTGTCTCTTTTTCCCTTCATATTGCTCTAGAAGTTCTTAAGCAAGAACATGAAGGGGAACAAGAAGGATTCTTTTTAATCTTGTTGAAGAACATCAGATTTCCCCCACTAGTGGAAAACGCTCGACTTTTAAGTACCAAAGACGGATTTTTTGGCAAAACATCGATGCTGACTGGGCATGAGACCTTTCACCAGGGCCGCACTCACCTGTCTCCACCCGAGCCGTAGTGTCCTCCTTGCATTGTGTCCGTGTCCAGGTGCGACACCATGTCTAGGCGCTGGTTCATCTTCACTATGACACCATCAGCATTAGCACCGCCGGAGGCATCGGGGTTCATGTCGACGTCCGAATTGCCCATCTCCCAGGAGTTCGAGGTGGCCATGCCATAGCCGTAGTTGCCCGAGCTATCCTGCCCATACCCGTAGCCGTAACTGTACCCCTCATACCCTGGAACAAAACATGAGCTGCTTTTATTTCTGCATTATTAACGCTTTAATTTCAATTCAGATGCAAAACCACCACTGCAATCACCACAGGGAATTTAAACAAACAAACAAAAACTGATAAAAGCCCGATAAGGCTTAAAATTTAGCCTTTTCTTCCCTGTCCCTTTTACGTGCTGGCACACTTGTAGAGGTGTGAACGTAGCTTGGAATTCTAGAACAGGTTTTCCTGCACATGCAGCATCAGGAACAGCAGCAAAGAAGTTGTTTAGTTCAACAAGAACTATAAAATTAAAGAAAGTAGCTGCAAAAAAAATAGAAAGACATGAGGCTACACGGGCTCTGTGCTACAGCAGGACTCTTGTTCATCACCGACCTCAGCGTGTCTCCCACAGGATCAGCAAACATATTTGAAGCTAAGAAACCAATCTGTCAGAAAACTACTCAAGTATTTACCGCACTTACCTCTGTTTGTTCCAGAGTTCCAGTCTCCATAACCTGGAAAAGAAAAAAAAAAAAAGCAGTTAGAGGCTCATTTATTGTGGTTTGATTGCAGCCAAAGAGATTCTTGTTACCTCGCAGCGAAAAAGAGTGACACCCTGAAAAGCCAAGTCTGAAACAAGCCGGACCAAAACATCAACCTGGCAATGACAAGCAGGACACAACCCCCAGAAAGCAACATCCTCGCTCAGATTTTGCAAAATCTGAAGTTCAAGCCGGGTTCCTGGCATTGAGGGCAGCAAACACTGATTTTTGAATAATTTCTGAACCTAGCGAGACCCCAGTGGGAAGAGCAAAAGCTTTTTGCTGGAGATGGGAGCTTGACCTTGGAGGGGAACAGAGGGACCCGCTACAGGCTGGACGTGCCCAAATCCCATCCTGAGGTTGCCACGTGCCCCATGCTCCTCGCTGTGACACCAAACCTCCCAGGCCGCACATTTGCCATCGCTTCCAAAGCACTTTTAGCCCCTGCGGCTTCAGAAGGGGTTGGGACAGTGCATGCTTCCAGGGGCATCAGCCCCATGGCCAAGTGTTTTGTAGGTGAAGTACCGTGTCTGGCATCCCTCATGGAACCACGTCACTCCAACAGGAGCCTAAAAAGCGGCACTGGGACTCGCTGAGGAAGTTTTAATCCCATTGCAGACCAACCTGGAGCCTCCTGGGCCTGACATTCAGGTGCCCTTTCGGGGCAAAACGCTTCTCAATGCCCTCCTGCACTTTGTCCTTGGGGGAAAGCAGCTGAAAGGTGCAGAATTCAGGAGAGGAAGACCCCCCAAGAAGCCAGGCACCCGGGCACGGAAATCATTAGCCAACAATAATTACAAAGCCAATTAGTCTCATTAGCGGCCGGCAGATTCAGTGCCGTCAGCTTTGGGGAAGGCTGCCTTGCGGGTACTTGGGGGGGGGTCCCTATCAAATGGAAACTCCTTATTCCAAAAAACAAAAGGAATTGGGTATTTTGGCGTCCCTACGGTGTGAGGTGAAGCCGTTCACACAGTGGGGACGTGCCCTGTGCCACTGGAGAACTGCGAGGAGGATTCGAGGAGGG
This sequence comes from Stictonetta naevosa, assembly GCA_011074415.1. Classification (NCBI taxonomy): domain Eukaryota; kingdom Metazoa; phylum Chordata; class Aves; order Anseriformes; family Anatidae; genus Stictonetta; species Stictonetta naevosa. The sequence continues at coordinate 397,086 of CM021725.1, read as the reverse complement.
GTAAAAGATGTAAAAAGAGCAGGAATCGAGGGAAGGAGCAGGGCAGCCTCAGAGGGAGCCGGACAGCAAACTCCCCTCCATGCAAAGACAGGGAGAAAGTTGAGGAATTTGGGCAAAAACAGGGAGTTTGAGCAAAAACCTCCTGAATTGGGGTAAAAGGCAGGGAAAGCCTCCCGCATTTGGGCAAAAAGCTCCTAAATTGGGGCAAAATCGGGAAAAACCTGGGAATTTGAACGAAATTGGGGGAAAACCTCCTGAATTTGGGCAAAAACTGGGGAAAACCTCCTGGATTCGGGCAAAAACATCCCGTTTTCCATCACTTTCGCCGGCTCCCGGAGCCGGGAGGGCGGCGGCGGCGGCAGGCTGGCTCCGGGGGCCGTTCCCCTCCGCCCCTCGGGCTCCAGAGCTCCGGGGGGCTCGGGAAGGCCCCGCCGCCGCCGCCGCCTCGGGGCCCCCCCAGGAGCCATCGCCCGGTCCCCGGGGGTCGCCCGGTCCCCGGGGGCCGCTCCCGCCGCCATCTTGCGCCGCCGCCCTCACCTGAGTAGCTCATGATGGCGGCGCCGCCGCCCGCCGCCGCCTCCTGCGCCAGACGGTAACGGCGGCAGCGCTCCGCCTCCCCGCCTCCTATTGGTCGGCGGGGCTCCACCGCCGCCCTCCGCGCCGTCGTCATTGGCCCGGCCTCCCCGCGACTCTCGGCTTCTATTGGCTGCTGCTGGACGTCGCTCACCGCCCCCTTGGCGTTCCACAGGGCGGCCCCCGCGGCGATTGGTGGGTGCGGGTGTCAATCGCCGCGCAGCCGGCGGTTTCTCAAAGGCCCCGGGGAAGGAGAGCGCTGATTGGTCGGCGCCACCGTGACCTGGCGGGAAGGCGTTACCGCTTTGTTCTGGGCTCTGATTGGCCAGCTGAGGGGAGGGCCGAGCCTTGCCTAGGCCAATGGCGTGGTGGCCCCGCCTCGAGCCTCCAGCGCCGCCACAACGGCTCCAGTACGGCGCTTGGCCCCGCCCCCCCCGCCGCCACTGGCTGCGGCAGCCGGCGGGCCCCGCCCCCAGGGGGCGCGCGCGCGCACAAGCCGCGTGGGAGCCGCGTGCCGGCGGGGGGCACGTGACACCGCCGCGTGGGTGGGGGCACACGTGGGTGGGGGACACGCGTGGTGGTGTCACACCGGGGGTACCCAGGGCGCCCCCCCCCCCCCCCCCCCCGTGTCTCCCGTGGTTGGCCCCGAGCTGGCATCACCCGTGGGGAGCAGCCACGGGTCAGCCTCCCCCGGGACAGGGCCTGAGGGCGGTGTCCCCCTGCCACCAGGACATGTCCCAACACTGGTGTCCCCATGCCCCGGGGATGGGCCCTGACTGCGGTTCCCCAATGCCACTAGGGCAGGTCCCACTATCAGTGTCCCTGTGCCACCGGAACGCAGCCCAAGCCCGGTGTCCCCACATCACCGGGACACATTCTAACTCTGGTGTCCCCACACCCTCAGACACAGCCTGATCCCACTGTCCCCACCCCACTGGGCCGTGTCCCAACACCGATGTCCCCACGCCCTCAGACATGGCCATGCCGTGAGCCCTTCATGATGTCACAGCTCCCATGTTTAACAGGAATGGCCTCACCGGGACCTCGGCGTCCCCTTTTCCCAGGATACAGCCCACCCCTTGAGGACACCTCCCAGCCCTGTTGTCCCCACCACCAGGATGACAATCCAACCCCTGTAGGGCCACGTTTCCATCACCATCCCCCTTCCAGGGGCGGGCTCGACCACCCCCATGGCCCTAAAATGCCTTGTTTCCCCCAAAAAAGCCTCTGTGGGGACCCCACAATGGCCGGAGCCAGGCCACCACCCACGCACCACACTGCAGCCTCCCGGGGGTCATTTCCAGAAGAGTTTAATCTAATGTACATATTCCCAGGTACATTAATAACCAGAATATGCCTGATGAAAAAAGTTAAAAGGTCAATTTCCCTCTGAGCCGTGCTGGGCTCGGGACTTGGAAATAAAAATGAATGCTCCTTATTTTTTCCTCTACACAAAACTAGAGTTAAAAAAGTCAAAGGTCTATGCGGCTAGACAAAGAAAAACAAAAACAAAAACAAAAGCAACAGCGAACGGGGCTGGGTAGGGGAGACGGCAGCGCCGAGCCCGTGTGCAGCCCCACCATGGTCGCTCGGGGACAGGAGCAGGGTCGGAGAAACGGCCCTGGCCCCGTGGCCACCGTCGCCGCTCCCTGGCCCCCACCAGGGGCTGGCGCCCACCACTGCCCCTCTGACTGCCGCCGCCCAGTGTCACCGGTGCCAGGAGCCTGCGGTCCCGCATGAAATGGGGGTGGGTGGGAGGACCGGATGGCAACGGGACGAGGCGGGAGCGGTAAATCCGTGACTTGCTGTTTCACGTAGCAGAAGGCGGGCAGCGTTTTGCCTCGGGGGGAAGGGGAGCTGGGCAACATGCAACCCCGGAACAACGGACTCCGACACCTACGTGAGCTAAATTTGTCGTCTACGCGAATCGAATATACAGTAACTCGAGGGCCATATACAAATCGACAGCGCACACCAGGCCGAGATGCTCCCCTCCCTTCTGGCGCGGCGTCTCGCTCCCCTGGCCCCAAACCGGCAGAAGCGGCCGCAGCTCCCGCGTCTTTGGGCTAAACCGGCCCCGTGGCCGAGAGTGAGGGCACATGCCTGCCGCCGGCATCCCCCTGCCCCGTCCCAAGCCAGGGAACCGGCCTCGAGTGGCACCCCCCCCAGCGGGACCCCGGGGCAGAGTCCGAACCCTGCTGCCGGTGGAGGGGCGTCTTGTTCCATGTAGTGCTTGTGGCCAGGGCCCCCCAAAGCCCGGCTGGAAAACCGTTTGCCGGGTTTGGGGGGCTGAGGTTTGCTCCGCGGGGGGATGTGCAGGCACGGGAGGGGCGGAGGGTGCCCCGGGGCGGCTCCATCGCCGAGCCTCGGCTGGCTCCATTACTGAGCCTCGGCCACGGCAGGGGGCTCGGGGGCCGGGGCTTCGCCCCGCAACGGGTCTGCTTTGGAGAAATTCATTTCCAGGATGTGTCGCTGGAGGTGCCGCACCCACTCCTCCTGGATGGAGAGGGGCCCCTGGAACTCAACCTCGCAGAACCTGTGGGGACAGCGACGTCAGCCGAGCTGCTCGGGGTTTGGCTCGAGGCTCCTCCATCAGCCCCGTGGGGGCAGCCGCCAGCAGAGCCCCCTGGAAAGCGGGGTCCGCCTGCAGCATGGGGCGAGGAAGGGCAACCACAAGGACTCAGCACACTGCCCTCTCCGGAAGGAAACCGCCCCCAGAGCCGACCTACCTGCACTTGAGGGTGTAGATGTTACCCACAAACTTCACTAGGGAGGTCTGCGGCGGGCGGGGAACCAGGGAGGGCACCGGCCTCATCCTTGGTGGCGGCTGGCGCGTCTCCTCCATCTTCTGCTGGAAGTCGGCCCCTTCCTCCTCCCGGTGCAGGGGGTTATCCAGGGGCCTCGCTTGCCTCCGCTCGAACTCTGCGGGGGGAGAACGAGGGACAAAAACGTGTCACAGCAGAGGGGGCACAGGGCAACGGCGCGGCACGGCTTCTCTGCTTGCAGCCACAGGGCTCCCAGGATAAGGAACAGCTTCCACATGTCTCTCGCCAAAGGGAACCGGCTCCCTGAAGAGTAGACTGGGGGGGATCTTGGGTAGAGAGCTCCCCCCACGACCCAGGGATGGGCAGAGGGGACAGGGGCAGGGGGTTCTTGGTGCTCTGCCAGCTCCCTCTGGTGCAGGAGCCCCCCTCTGCTGGCTGGCTCCCAACTCACTGTGGATATTCGGGCGCTGATGCTCCTCCATCTTCACTAGCGAGAGCGGAGAGGTGACCATGGCTCGCTCACCGCCACTTCCCCCGTCCAGGATCTTCCCGGGCTCGCCGTGCGCCAGGTCTGCAGCCAACCCCTTGCTCAGCAGGGCCACGCCGCCGGGCTGCAGGCTCAGGGGCATCCTCCGGGCGCCGTCGTGGTCCCGGGCATGCGAGGAGTTGCGGAACTTCTTGGTGAAGGGCCGGCCGCCCTGGATGTAGCTGCGGTAGGCGCCAGCTTTTTGGGGCCGGTGCCGGATCCACTCGCTGAGTGTCTCGATGGGCGAGCCGTTGACACACCACTCGGTGACACCGAACTGCCGGAGGTGCGCTCGCGCATGGCTGGCCAGTGCCTTGCGGTTCTCGAAGTAGAGGCCACAGAGCTCGCAGCAGGCTTCGCTGGCTGGGGGCGCGGGGCAGGGGGTGAGCAGGGGACTTGGGGACGGATCCCCACCCCATCCCGGCTGTCTCCCCGCCACCAGCCATTTGCAGCCCGAGGGAAGGAAATCCCCCCTCTGGTTTATGTCGCAGATGAGCTCCAAGAGGGTCCTGCCGGGGGTCTGGTGGAGGCACCAGCCAGGGGAGGCTCCAACGAGACAGGCTAACCGGGACTGGGGACAGCAACCGGTCCCCAAATCTCCGCTCGCCTCTCCCTGATGTGCTCTAGGTCTCCCAGGGGAGACACCCAGAGCAAGAAGCTCACTCCTTACATCCCGGCACGATGCCACACAGACAGGCTGACCGTGACCGTAAACATCCAGCTCCTCCCGCAGCCCCTGGGGACCCCCAAACCCCACCACGGGCCCAGCCACACACCTCCCCGCACGTCCTCACTTACACGTGTGCGCAGGTTTGTCGTGCATGGACTTGGTTTTGAAGGGTAGCTCGGTCTGGATGTATGCCTTGTGCTTCACCTCGGCGTGGGGACCCAGCCGGTCGTCCTGCAGCGGCCGTTTGGCAGACAGAGGTGTCAGGAAGCTGCCCTGGGGTTTGCTGGTGAGTGACGACAGCGAAAGCTCCCGGTTCATGCTGGAACCGCCAGGGCTGGGTTTCCCCGTCCGCCCTCCCAGCGGAGGCAGGGCCATGCCCTGCAGCATTTTGCTGGGGGACTTGGGGTCCGTCCCCTCCTCCCCGAGCGCTTTGGGGGGCTCAATGCTGGAGGTGTGAGGCTCCTTCTTGATGACGCAGGGCTTGGATTTCTTCTTGAGGATCTCCCGCAGCGTGTCAATGGGCGAGCCGTTGACCGACCACTCCGTCACCCCCATCTGCCGGAGGTGGGAGCGAGCGTGGCTTGACAGCCCCTTGCGGTTCTCGAAGTACTCGCCGCAGAACTCACAGCGGATATCCCGCACCGGGTCAGCTCGGGAGGCTGCGGGGAGAGAGGGGCAGCGTCAGGGGGAGCAGGGTGGTGCCCACACCTCCAATCCTCCCCCCACAACCCACAGAAGAAGCTGGGAACCCAGGAGCAGATCCCGCAGGAGGACCCCAAAGCACTCAGTGATGGCTAAGAACACACAGCCCCTTCCTGGAGCGAGACGTATCACAGAACCATAAAATGGTTTGGGTTGGAATAGACCTTAAAGCCCATCCCAGTGCCAGCCCTCTGCCATGGGCAAGGACCCCTCCCCACCAGCCCAGGCTGCTCAAATCCCATCCAGCCTGGTCCCGGGCACTTTCAGGGATGGGGCACCCACATCTTCCCTGGACAACCTGCTCCAGTGCCTCGCCACCCTCATGGTGAAGAATTTCTTCCCTTTATCTAATCCAAATCCATCATTTTTTAGTTTAAAGCCATCACCCTTTGTCCCTATCGCTACACCCCCTGTCAGAGTCCCTCCCCAGCTTTCCTGTAGTCCCCTTTAGGTACGGGAAGACCACTACGAGGTCTCCCCAGAGCTTTCTTGTCGTGCTGAACAACCTCAACTCCTTCAGCCTTGCATTTCAGATCCCACACCCCCAGCACCGAGGGAGCACAGTCCCACCCAGCCCCTGGACGGGGGGAAGGTGAAAGCCACGCACTTACAGAGGTTCAGGGGAGACATCTCCTCCCGCGGGGACCAGGCTCGGTCGGAGGGGTGGGGGTCTCCATGGAGGCCTCCTGACATCATCTCACGCTTGATTTCCACCCTCAGCTGGTCTTGTTTGAGCTTCTTCTGCAAGGAGGGAGGAGAGAGGCCTGGAAACATCTTCCGGGCAGTAGGAGGTGGGGACGAGGTAGGAGACTGCCCCAGGGGACTGCCAGGTTGCTGGACCTTCTTGGCGAGGGTGGGGATGTGAAGCTCTCCAGGACCCCGAGGCTCCAGGGGTCCCATGCTGCCCAGGAGGGTCTTGGCCATGGCTTTCTGCCCAGGGCCGGCGGGGTTGGAGGCACTGCTCCGCGGCTGGGCTCGGCGCTTGAGGATCTCCCGCAGTGTGTCGATGGGCGAGCCGTTGACGTACCACTCCGTCACCCCCATCTGCCGGAGGTGGGAGCGCGCGTGGCTCGACAGCCCCTTGCGGTTCTCAAAGTACTCGCCGCAGAACTCACAGCGGATGTCCCGCACCGGCTCCGACCCAGAGGCTGCGGGGAGAGGAAAGGGAGAATCGTGACAACCGAGACAGGCGGACGGGCAGGAGGTGCCAAGAACATCCCCATCAGGGCAGCCCAAAGCCAAAGCTGTGCGCCCAACAAAGCCAGTTCTTAACTGGACACAGAAGCAAGCAGGATCAAACCCACCACGTTGACCTGTGGAAAGCACAGTGCTGCACCTCCGCAGCCCCCTCCCCAAATCTCCTGCCTCCACGAGGCCCTGGATCTCAGCACGTTTCTGATGACGAAGAGGAGGGAGATGAAGGTTTGGCTGCTGAAAACAAGCTGCCACCTGAACCACACAGCGTCCTGGAGGGGAACGCGTGGCAAGACCTCCACACCAAGGGGGTGATCTGCAGCCCCTCGGGGCTCCACACCAGCTGGAGGAGACGAGTACATGATTTAAGCAGTCCCTGATGGGGAATCGAGACAGATCCCTGCCCCAAAGAGACATGAGATGCTGCCAGCAACAGGCAGGAGTTGGGGAGAGGTGTTCAATGCCAGGATGCTCAGGGAGCGGTGTACAGGAGGGGGGACGTGGCCAGAAGGTTCATTTCACCGCCTCAATGGAAGTGGCAACAGCCTGGTCTGGGTTTTGGGTGCTGCTGAAGTGAGGCGAGGAAGGGACAGGGCAGCAAGAAGGGGCAGCGACGAGAGGGGACCCACCGAGATGAGGCGGATGCGTTGCAGCACCCAAAAGAAGGGAGGTCTGCTCCACCCTCCCCAGTTTATGGAGAAGAGGGACGAGGCGGTTTTGAAGCCTTTGCTGTTGATGAGGTCATTTAAACCTGGCTGCAAGGAAGAACGAGGGCCAAACGCTGCATTTTCTGACTGCTGGTGGAGAAGCTGCATCCAGAGAGCACTTCTGCTCCTGCAAACCCAGCCACTGCAGCTGTCTCCATCAGCCGGCCCAGCCAGGGGATGTGCTGCAGTCCCAGAGCACTTTGGTTGGAAAAGGCACGATACCAGCCAAGATGGAGCAGCTTCACAGCCCCAGCAAGAGCTAGGAGAAACCCTGCAGGGTCTGCAAACCCCCAGCCCCTCGGCGCTGAGGGACATGAGGTGTTAAAGCCACGCTCGGCGCTCTCAGTACAAGGTAAGGACTGAACCCAGCAGACAGACACCCTCTTCTCCACGGGCTTCGTTGCAGGGAATGGCTCCAAACGTGGTGCAATTCATACTGGGAACTGTCCTAAGAGACTGGCAATGCACGAGGTCTCCCAAAGACCTGGCTAGGACTGGACTTACGGCTGGGAAACACCGGGAGGCACAAACCACGCGCCTGTTGGGTCGCAGCACGGGTCCTTCCCGGCAAGCCTGCGCATTGAGCGAGCGGGGAAACAGCAGAGAGAAGCTGAGACGCGACCAAACCCTGCGTGCTGATGCAAGGCCGGGTACCGCTGCAGGCCACCGAGGCCCCGCGACCGCGTCTTGGACCCGGCCGACCTCTCTGCCAATCTGTGAGCGAACAGGAAGGGTCAAGACATGCTTTAGAGCGGATGTTTGTGTCCTCTGTGATCGCTCTTATTGCAGGACACAACCTAGGTGCCTGGTTCCAGCTGGAGGAGGGTCTCCTACGCGCTCTGGAGGAGGCCGGATGGTTTTTGCAGCAACACAACCCTGGATGTGGGCTGTTCCTGCTGCCTGGCTCTGCTGGGCACGGCCAGCAAAAAGGATGAAGAAAGAACGAGCCAGAGAGGCCAAACACTTCAAACTGCTTAGGAAAAGGTTGCCAGCAAGATCTGGCACTGTTGGAGAAGAGTAAAAACCAGCGGGCTTCAGGAGGGGACAGCACGCTCCGTGCCCGGCTGCAGACAGAGACACAAAGAGCTCAGAGGGCAGAGAACCAGCGAGGGGGAACAGTTTTACTGAAATCATGACGGGGAACAAACAGAAGCCCAGACAACAAGGGCTGTCCCCTTCTGACGATTGCGACAGAGCAGCACGATCTCCTGCTGCATCCTCGGGCGTGGCAGCAATCAAACGCTGCCTCCTGCACCGAGCTCTTCCTCCCCTGCACCAAGCAAAGGGATGCTCAGAGTGCCAGGAGAAGCCAGGGGTTTCCCCCTCTCCATCTCTGCCACCTGAGACCTAAGAGGAAACACTGAGGGTAAAACAGGAAGAAAAAAAAAGACTCACTCAAATTGAGAGGTCCTTCCTCATCCACCTGTGGCCACTGTGCCTTTGGGGAGCTCTGCAGAGGGCTCAGTGAGAGCTTGGAGCTCTTATCCTCGGGGTTTTTCGGAGAGGGGGACCCCGAGAGCGCTGATGGCACCTTCTTGAGGATAGGGGACCCCGGCTGCGAGAGGCTTTTGGAGAAACCCGGGGGGGATTTGATGGCTTTATTGACGGGGCCGTCGGGCAGGCGCTCGCCGCCCTTGCCGAGTGCCAGGAGCGCGGGCCGCGGGGAGCCCGCCGCACCGTCCTTGGGAGAGCCGGATTTCTTGACGAGGGTGGGAGGCATGGGGCTGCCGTCGGGTTTGCCCTTCTGCTTCATCAGTTCGTACAGCAAGTCAATGGGGGCCCCGCTGCTCTCCGACTCGGCCACGCCAAGCTGCCGCAGGTGAGAGCGAGCATGGCTGGAGAGGCCTTTGCGGGTTTCGAAGCAGGCGCCACACACCTCGCACGTCGTGAGATTCTGGGCTGCAGTTAGAGAAAAAAAGAGAGGGAGTCAGGGCTCGTCACGGTCACCAGGAGCCACCGCAGGAGATTTTAACGTCCTGAGCCCTTATCTCACACCTCGAGGCTCTCTGCTTACCCCTGGGGAAGCCAGGAATTAACCAGGGAAGGGAGAGGAGAGCTGCAGGAGGACAAAGCGCGCTGCTCATGCACGCAGCTCTGTCATTCTCCCTGCTCAAGGCTGGCAGGGACGCTTTTGGACGTGATTTTGAAAGCCCTGCCTGTGGCCCACCAGTCGCTGGCAGGCTCCAAAAGCTGGCAGGGAGGGAGGGGACCTCGAGTGCACCTCATCACTGTGCATTGCTGTTTTGGGAACTAGGAGCACTGAAAGGGACAGGAGGCACTGACCGGGGCGGTGCTGCATCTCCCACTTGATTTTTGATGGTCTCCCACCTCTCAGCCTCCAACACCACATCCCTGAGTTTGGGGGACCACGTCCCCAAATTTGGGGCACCACGCCTCAAGTTTGGTGAGCAACGTCCCCAAATTTGGGGCACCACGGACGCTGCGGAGACAGGATGTGCTGTGCTCTGAGGTGAGATGCTCAGCGCCTCAGCCTGCTTCGCCAAGAGGCTGCTCAGCTCACATTGAGCTAAAACAGCCTCAGGAAGGCCACTGCTCATGGAAGCAACAGAGCCACAAGCTCTGAAGCAGCTTCCATCCCACCTCTAAGAGGTCACAGCCCAGCTCAGCCGGAGGCCAGATCCTCCACACCGTTTCCCTGCCATGAAGCCGCCAGCGAGGCCGATTTCGCCCATTCACCCCCAGAAGACAGACAGCGACGGGCAGGGCACGGAGGAGGTACTCACATTTGGAGTCCTGAGGCTCTGGCTTGCTCCCGGTCGGCTCTGGAGACAGTTTGGTCCCTATCCTGCTTGTGGGCTGATCCAGCTGCCCGGCGGGAGCGCTTTTCTTCGGCAGCGGTGGTGAGCCCACCTCCATGGCCACCAACTCCTCCTCCTCCGGTGCCAGAACTGCCAAGAGAAGGAGACCGTCAAGCCCCTGAGCATGGGCAGGGCGAGGAGACGTGTGCGGTGGGGTAATGCCAGGGGAGGAAAGTGGAGGAAAGGGGAGAAAAGGGTCTCCCAGCTGCACCCTGCTCCGTAACCAGACATGAGGAGCTCTGCCCAGCCAAGCTCAAGGGGGGGAAACGGCTGCAGCTTCCGCAGCAACCGAGCCTCAAGCAGGGCTGACGGATGCTTTCAGCACACGACATCCGCGCCACCGGGAGGCTGAGGCACTGTGAGTCGCGAGCAGGCCTTGGGAGCACCTGGGGACAGTGACAGCTCCCTGGAGGGCAGACGGAGCCGCCAACAGCCCCGTGAGGGCTCCAGGTCGGATCTGGGGCTGCCATGGCGGCACGGTGCTGCTGCGGGGCGATGCTTCCTACACCGGGGACGGCGCCTGGGCACGGCCAAGGCTCACCTCCCCACCTCGGGGCTCTGCCCGCGGCCCCGCAGTGGGAGGGTGAACACGGGCAGCTGAGAACAGGAGTGGAGCCGCCTCGGCCCAGTGACGGGAGCCGGGAGGGGCCGGTGCAGCCCGGGAAGGCCGGGCTCGGGGGGGTCGGCGAGGGCCCCGTGCGGCACAAAGGGGCTCGGCAGCAGCTGAGGACAAAGGAGAGCGGCGGCAGGGCGGCGGCGGCCGGCACCGGGGCTCCCCGAGCGGGCCCGGGCCCGACGGCGGGGCTGAGGCCGGCGGCGGAGCCGGGCCCGGAGCGGCGGCGGCGCCGGGG
>CM021725.1:348528-385879 GCA_011074415.1 Stictonetta naevosa | reverse complement strand
GGCACATGCGGGGCGGCCGCCAGGCCGCGCAGCCGAGCGCCGAGCGGGCCCGGGCCGGCCTCAGGCCGCGCCCGCCGACGGCGCCAGGGCGGGCAGGCGAGCGCCGAGCCCGCGGGGCGCCTGTGGTGGCGGCGGGAGGAGCGCCGAGAGATCGAGCGGGGACGGGAGCCCCCCCCCCCCCGAAACAGGGGGACCCCCCCATAAAATAGGGGACCCCCCTACACACGAAGGGGACCCCCACACAAAAAGGGGCCCCGCCACACACACACGAAGGGGGAACCCCCAGACACAAAAAGGGGGATCCCCACAAAGGGGGGACACCCCCAAAGCACGGACCCCCCTCACGTGAAGGGGGGCGCCCCCACACGAAGGGGGACCCTCCCAACACAGCGGGGACCCCCCACACACATACCCACAATAGGGGAGGACCTCCCCCCCCCCAGCAGGGATCTCCCCACATGAAGGGGGGACCCCCACACAAATGAGGGGGACCCCCTACAGTGATGACCCCCCCACACGAAGGGGGGACCCTCTGGGCTCCCTCACCACAACCCTGCTCGCCCCCCGGGGGCCTCACTGCCCCCACACACAGGCCAAGGCCCAGCCCCGTGCCCCCCTCATACTGCTGCCATTCCTGCCCCACAGCTCCCCTGTCTGCCTCCTCCTTGGTAATTTGCCCCCAGTAAAAGGGGCAGTTTTTCCCTCCCCCTAAAAAAAAAAAAAAAAAAAAAAAAAAAAAAAAAAAAGTTAATTTTGCCCCCCTGCTAAAAGGGCTCCAGGGCCAGCGGCCTTGTCCTAAGGCACTGCTGCCCCGCTCCCCAAAGGGAGTAGTACAAATAATGGGCAACCACAGTTCAAAAACTTAAGGGACAGGCAACAGCAGCAAGGTCTCCCTGAAAAAAAAAAAATACAAAAAAATAAAAAAATAAAAAAACACCACCAGCCCAACAAGCACTACCCCAGCCAGCTGAGAACCTCAGGTTTTAGGCAAAAACTATCCCAAAAGCACAGCCAGTGCTGGGAGAAGGGAGCCCTGGCCTGCCTGATGGGGAAAATAAATAAATAAATAAATAAATAAATAAATAAATCATTTTCCCCCCATGGGAAAAGTTAAAGAGCTCAAAAAGCCACTTTTGCCACCGGTGGAGCTATACAGCTGAATGACAGCCAGAGGGGCCCAGAGCACCACGAATTTGGGAGCCACGTGGAGGAATGGGAGCAGGGAGGAGGACAGCACGTGCAGCCATTACCTTGCATGAGTTGGATCCAAAACCTGCAGATTTTGTCTGAAATTACACCGCAAGAAAGCGCATGCTATATGGCCTGCCGTTCCCAGAGCAGAGCAAACAAAACCAAACGAAACCAAACCAAGAGGAGAGCACCCGCAAGAGCACAGCTAAAATAAACCCAGAGCCACACGCTGGACGCTCGGTTTTTCAGCTCGGGGAAGCCTTTAGAGGTTCAAATTCCCACTCACGTTCACATCAGAAGATTTTTACAAAGTACTTAAAAAGTGAGGCTGCAGATTAAACACCGCCAGCTTCTGTCAGGGTAAAAAATAAAGAATTAAAAACCACAGCAGGGGCAGTTCCTGACATTTTAGGAAGCTTCAAAGCCCACCAAAGTAAGCTGAGAACCCCCGGAGGCTCTGGTCTTTGGGCTGTAATGACACGGGGGGTGTCGTTCAGACAGCTTTTGGGTGCCGAGGCAACACATCCCCTCTCAGAATAGGGGAGTGAAAAGCTCACAATAGCAGCCGATATCCCAATAACTCCAACACACCTGGAAAATCGGTTCTGTTCTGTTTGTTGACTCAACTTTGCCCCACAGCCTGAAAAAGTGACAATGGAAAGTCCTGTCTGAGAGATTTCATGCCCTCTTCCATGGCTGTAGCCCAGTTTGTGTGAAAACGGAGCTGAAATCCAGGCTAGAAAACAGTGTTCGGCTTCCCTCTGCTCGATTGCGGCACTGCACACCACCAGAAATCTTCAGAGCCCATGAGAAAAGATGGTATCAAGGGCAACAGCCCGCTCTGCCCCCACACAGAGGAAGGAGGGAAGTGAAGCAGGAGGCCAACAGGAGCTTTTCAATAACCTGGAACTCAAGAAAGGAATCAAAAGACAGCAGAAAGTAGGTCAGGCAGCGGGTGAGCACGGAACAAGCACGTGGGGACACAAATCAGAAAGGCCAGCACAGGAGGAGAGCGTGTCCTGAGAACTGTGGTGTGAGGAGGGTCCTTGGGGCACATTAGCTCAGGATGGGAATATTGTCACTTCCATCCCCTTCAAACTCAACGTGACACGGCCTTGAAGGGCCAGAGGTGGCTTTGAAGTTGGCCTCACTTGCATATGGGGTCAGGCACAGACCGCCAGAAGGTTTTTCTAGCCTCCATTCATCTGCAATTAACAAAGCCAGTGTGGGACAAGCAGGACACAAGACCGCATCCACAAAGCTTGAGCATTTTGATTTCTTTCTTTCCCTTTGCAGCACAGCAACCACAATTAACAAGAGAAAGCAACGCTCAGAATGGAAACCAGAGCTGCCACAGAGCCGTGCCGAGGTCTTTGGGCTAAAGTCAAAGTGAAAAGGAGGAAACGAGGCTCAGAAAAGTCTATCTTCTTCCAGCCTTAGCTGCGCTGGGGGAAGAAATCGTCTCTTAGGGGCTCCTCTGGGAGACGACCACCCTCATCCTCTGTGCACAAAACCCTGTGGACTAGGTTTAGATTTACAACCTGAACTGGCGTGGTTGGGTTCACATGGAATATTCACGTGCCCCTGTCCCGGATCCCACAAAATCAGGATCATCTCCTGGCCTCAGCCACACTGGTTCTCACACCCAGGATGAGAAGAGCTGGAGGGAATAATCAAAGGAGCTGCGGAGGGCTGTGCCTACTCGAGGCTCTGAGCAGACCACATCGCAGTCCCCACTGACGAATTTTACAGCCCCTGACACTCACCCCCTCTCCCTTTTTCGTTGGTTGTCCCCTGGAAGGAGCCTGTTCTCCTGTTCTCCACACGTCCTCTAGCCCCATGTCATCCCAATTAGGGTTGGAGCCAGTGCCTGGAGAATGAGTAAGACCAGTGCCAGACCAAATCTGGAAGAAGATCTAGAGGGGGAAAAAACCCAAAATCCAACCTGCTCCCAAATGGGTTGGAGTCAGAGACAACTGCAGTGCTGCACCGGATGATCGGCTCACCAGGGCAGAGATTTTGTTGGCTGAAAAGACAACTAAACCATCAAGCAGAACACTATATAAGAGTATACACAAAGAAGAGTACAAAAAGTACATAATAAATGCAGAAATCCAGGATGTAGTGAGATAAGGACAGAGTCACTGTCGGGAATGGAACAAGGAGAACCAAAACAGTATGCAAAACGCCTCTGGGCCAACGAGATGAAGGAAATTGTTCAGGTCTACTGGGAAATAACCCCAAAGGACATCTGGCCTGGCCAGTGGTGGTAATCATCATTCAGAGGAATTCGGTATGTTTTGTATGTTGTATTTGGAAGGAAGTGGAGAAATGCTCTCTTGGAATGATTAAGTATTTTCTCCAAGTATCTGGGAAGGGGCTGAAGGCAACTTGAGTCACAGAACGCTTGAATATCCTGAGTCAGAAGGGACCACAAGGATCACGTCCAGTTCCTGGGCGGCCCGAGAGTTAAACCATTTGTCTCAGAGCGTTGTCCGGATGCTTCCTGCACACCAGCAGGCTTGGGGCCATGACCACATCCCTGGGGAGCCTGTTCCAGTGCCCAGCGCTCTCATCTCTTCATCAACACACCTTCATCAACAGCTCCTCCTAACTTGCATCATCTGCAAACTTCCTTGGTGTGCAATCAACGCCTGCGTCCAGCTCATTGATACAAACATTGAAGAAAATAAATAAATAAAATAAGAAAGGCCCCAAAATCAAGCCCTGGGGAGCACCGCCAAGCGACCAGCCGCCAGCCTGATGCATCATCCCATTTAGCACAACCCTTTGAGCCCAACCCTTCAGCCAGCTCTTCACCCATCGCATCATGACCACATTGAGCTGGACATTTTCTCCAGAAGGGTACTGAGAAAGTCTCAAAAGCTTTGCTAAAAGCCAAGAAAAAACACATCTACCGCCTCTGTCCACCAGGTGGGCAACCTTGGCACAAAGGGACATTAAATTGGTATGGCGTGGCTTCCTTCTTTCTCTTTCTTCTTTCTCTTTATGAGCGCGCATTGGCTTTGACCGATGACTGCAGTCTTTCAAGTGTTTTTTTCACTAATGCCCAGAGTAATCTTCTCCATAATTCTACCAGGCACCGAAGTGGGACTGACAGGCCTGTAATTACCAGGGGCTTCTCTCTTGCCCTTCTTGAAAACTGGAAACCATTTGCTAACTTCCACCTATCACGGAGCACCAACTGATGGTCTGTGCTCAGCAAAGACGCTTGGAAAACCACCTGCAGACAAAGTTCTGCAGAGAATCTGGGGAGATGTGCCACCCCAAACCTGCTGCTTGTGCCTCTAGCCACTTCATAAAAACCTGTCCGAGCCTCTGAGCCCAGCACTGCTTCGGCTGCACCAACAAAAACAAACCAGGGAAAAAACAGATCAGGAAGGGAAATTTAGGTCTAGCAGACATTGCCTTCTGAGCCAGCAAGGGAAGCAAAGGGGAGTTAAATCTGGAAAAAGGGGAGAACAACAGAAGAGAACAGCGCCAGGTCTGCAAAAGCAGCGTGGGGGACAGAACAAGGTGAGGCAGGCTACAAGGAAGGAGAGTTGCAGGATGTTTTGGGGAGGATGCAATTGCCTAATACTTCCCAACGCCTGCCAAGAAGCACCACGTGTTCTTCGAGGCAGCTGCCAATAGGTGGGGAGTAGGAGATACACAAACAGCATCTTTAGCAAGGCGCGATGGGGTTTAAGGAGGCATCAGCTTGGGACACCTCTGCCCATCACAGCCTGTGTGGAAAGCCGTGGATAAGTGCAGGGACCTCTCCAGAGCAGCTCCCAACTGCACAAGGATGGCTGGAGACAGCTTGAGAGCCAGCAGTCCCACAGAAAAGTGTGAAAAAAAAAAAAAGTTTTCAGGCTTTCAAGGTGTTCAAAAACTGAACCAGAGCAAATGCTGCAGCCTACCCCTACATCCCAGCTCAGCCTGGGGTAGGTAAGAGCTAAAATAACCCTTCTGCTCTCCACAGCACCGAGGCAGGAACACGTCTGATTTGGAGTGCAAACACTTCAGGGAGGGTGTTCAGACCTACTGGAAAGGGAATCACTAATGACTGAGGGAATAAAATCACATCTGAAAAGGGAAAAATTTGATTTGTAGTCTACGGGAGAGCATCAAGTGTTGGTTTGGGTACCGTGGGTCTGCTCTGCAACAGCAGGAGGGAACATGGGTGACCCCTGGGGTCCCCCAACATCTCTCAACATCCTGTTTTTGCTCCTACCTAAACACCCAACACTCAGTTCTGACCTGCGCAGCCAAGGTCAGGTTCTTGCCACAGACCCAAACACCTACTTCCTCCCTTTGACTCTTGGTTTTGCTTAAAAGCTGGCTTTTTAGAGAAGCAGCCAAGTGTGCAAGACCGGCAGTAGCCACCCATCCCTCAAGCTCTGCTTACCAGGAGAGGAGCGGTTAAACCCACAGCCCATTCCCAACACTGCTCTTTGGTTTGGCTGCGCATCCCACCCACAAGCAGCTCTGGGAGGGGAGGCTTTGCCCCAAGAGCACCAAAACCATCCAAGGGTCTGCTCATGCATGGCACTGCAGTGATTTGGTTACAAGAATGCAACTGTGCTCATTGAATTGCTCTTCGGGCTGCAGAAAGCAGAGTCCTCCACCTTCGTTTCCCTTTGCACCCCTGTTAGAAACCACAAACCACAGCCAAACCAGAAAACAGCTCACAACCATGCTCCCCAAAAAGGGGATTTTGGTGCTCAGCAGTAGCACAACAGAAGGTTTCAGCCAAGAGTCCACTGCAGAGCTGCTTTCGAACATTAACAGCTCAAGATGCATCTTGCAACTCAGGCAGAGACCTTTTGGCAGCTCATGCTCCACATTTGGTAGCGGTCAGGAAGGAAGCAGGAAGCGGTTTGCAGCGTGCAGGTGCTGAGCCACGAGCGATCGGCGCGTCCCGGCATCGCCGCTGCCGTGAGATGGAGCCACACATCCTCCATCCCCACCAGCTCACTACGGGCAGCGCCATGGAGATGCCGCTGACTTGGAGTGCTGCTGCTGTGCTGACAAGATGGAAAGGCAATCTGCTGTCAGATGGGCTTTCATGCTGTGTGCCAGGAGCGTGCCAGCATAAACTTGGTCGTGCCATCCCGAAGCATCCACACCGCAAACACGCGCCTGTCTGCATGGTAAAACTCGCTCTGAACGCACACACTATCGATCCCTGCTTTGCCACCTGCCACCATAGCTTGCTACCAGCCTGTACCTCATTAATATTGCTTAAAACCATTAATAAATTATGGCATTAGCATAAAACACAAGCAGAGAACGTTAATGCTGAGCAGGTGCCCTTAAAGAACAGCAGTTGAGATATCAGCATGGCTGCTAAGACCCACGAGGACACAGGGAGTTTGCTTGAGCTCTCAGAGCTCGAACATCTCACGAGTGATTTAAACAGACACGGGGACAGGTGGGTTCATAAACAGCCTGAAATCCTCCTGCTACAGACCCGTCACCCCCCTATCTCCAACCACAATTCAATAACTGTTTGCTCAGCTGCTTTTCTGTGGCCAGAGCAAGAGTTAAATAAATATTGCAATGCGACGAGTGCCGTTTCGTTCTTAAATCGGTTGCAACAGATGCTTCCAGCTCATCCTGAAAGAGCTGCTTCAGACTCAAAGCAAAACAAGGAGGGGTTCAACTCGCAGCAAGCTATCTCCACGCTCCTAGCTAAGAGGCTTCAATCCCCATGTCTGAGAGCATTGTCCAGAATTCTTCAACTCCAGCAGGCTCGGTGTCGTGACATCAGCCAGCTCTCCTAATACCCTAGGGTCCCATCAGGTCCCATAGACTTACATGCATCCAGCTGGAGCAGCAAATCCCACACAGGTCTGGGGATGGCAGAGAGTTTATCGTTTCTGTAGTCATGGTCCTCCAGCTCAGGGCACTGAGCATCCCAGGGGCCATCATCAGTGTTATAGAGGCAAAGACGACACTGAATGTCTCTGCTTCGTCTAATTGTGAGGTGACCAACCTCACCAAGGAAGGGACCAATGTTAACAGCAAAAGGAGGACCAGCGGTAGCATATATAAAAAAAAAAAAAAAAAACTTTTTATTGTCCTGCACAGTACTGGCCAACTTCAATTCTAATTGGGTTTTGTTCGCATAAATTTTCTCCCTACAAAGTCAAATAGCATCCCTGTAGTCCTTCCATGTCACCCGACCTCACTTTCAGCGGCCACACACTTTCTTTTTCTGCCAAAGCTCTGGAAAAAAATCCCTGCTCAGCCAAGCCAGCCTTCTGCCCTGCTTGCTTGACACGCAACATTTTGGGATTACCAGTTCCTATGCTCTTAGGAAGTGCTGCTTAAAAATTGACCAGCACCAGAGGGCTGTACCAGGCTGGTGTTTTCCAGTAATGTCTCTTGCCCCAGGAAGGCAGCAGCTTCCCCACAGGCTGGGCCAGGTAAGTGTTTCAGCCCTCTCAGGATCAGATATAAATACAAAAGCTCACCCTTAGCACTGATCAATATCACTAAGTGATCTGCCGTGCATACTCTGGTTGCACAACAGGTTGCCAAGCTCTGCACACAGTCCTAACCAGAGAGTTTTATGCTCTCTTGATTTACTCATTTTCTTCACATTTGCTCCCAAAGACATGACTTGTAAGGAAATACAGAGCGAGCAAATCCAGGAGTGCTATTTAAAAGTGGATTTGAACTCTTGCTCTCTGTTTTCCAAAGCTGCAAGGCTGCTTGCAGGTCACACTCATCCACAGCGTCCGCACTGAATCTCACACGGGTTTAAAATAAGCGTGCCAAAGTCAAGCTCCAGTTCCCTACTTTTACCTTTGTGGCCAGATGATTCTCAACCTGATTTCTCCCAGACACCCGTGCTGTGCCTCCATCCCGTGCCTGACAGGGTGGGCTTTTCTCCCCTTGCCCCATCATTTTGTAGGCAAATGACACAGTGCAACCACCACATACAGAACACCGGAGTGGGGAGCAGCATTCATCCTTTCCCTTGGGGTTTGACACCCTTTCTGGTGACTTGGCTTTAGGTTACAGCCAGCCAGCTGGCATTTCGAGGCAACTAGAGATGGGCACAGTAAGGAGTGGGAGATGTTCCTAGCCCTGTGCCAACATCACATGCTGAAAAGTTGAGTGACGTTGCTTCAACCGATAAGCAAGATCATATTTCAAGACATGCTCCTTTTTTTTTTTTTTCTCCTCCTTCTTAAACTTAACGTTGGGGACATTTGATATTAGTTGCACTATGTTAAGAATTGCATTAACCTCCTTCCCTATCAATGGTTTGTTATGGAAAGGTGGCTGCACTCTTTCTTCACCAAGACATTTCCACATTCCATTTCTACTAAATCCTGAGCCTGAGTTTTTAAAACAGCAGCACCATCTACAATGGTTTGTGACCATGAATTCTGGGCACTGGCAGACCTAGCAATTGCTGAGTGACAGTTGAGGGCAGCAAGAGCATCCAGCCACTGGCAGAAGAAACCCAGCAGAGCCCTCCAAAAAGCCTCTCATTGGCATCAGCTGCTACCCTGGGATGGGAGCTATTCATCTTCCAGGGTCTGCCATGCCAAGAAAAGAGAGCTTGGGTTTGTTCGTGTTTTTATTTGTGCTCATTATGGTCAAGACTCGTTCCAAAGAGCGACCAGGCATGCGGAACAGTCTGGAGAGCTGGGATTACAGGCTTTTTGATATTTCAATTAAAGACAGATACATCCCTGCAGCGAGAAGCTAATGTAGGATTGTGCTGAGCAGAACCTGAACAAGAAGCAACTTTGAGGACTTAAAGGCACTACCAGAAGTGGCAGGTATCCGTAGGTGGTAATGGAATGCCCAGAGTTACTTTTTCCTAATGTGCAAGCAAGTTTTCCGTCTTTGGAAGAATGCTGTTGTTGCAAAGACTTTGTGTAAAGTCAGTTTTTTGGCACCTCACAGGGAAACCTGAAAGCTGTTTTGGATGGCCACTGCTCTGAAACCAATGCTCCTGTGTTTGGAGCTCCACTGATGGAAGGAGACCAGCTCAGACCCAAATCTAAAATTTACATTTCCCCCCGCAGTAACATATGCTTACAGGAAACGAGCAGCCAAGGGGTGAACACAGCTCCTCCTGCCCTCTGCATGGCCAAAGAGGAGGGCGGCCACGCTCTGCTCTTCACCTCCAGTTGTACTCTGCCCCGCGATTTGCCAACATGCCAGCATGATTTGCCAACACACAAACCCTCCAGGTTTTGCTGATGGAAACCTCATTCTTAAACACAATGCTTTTTACGTGACAAAGCCTGAGCATCCAAGCACAGCTCCCAAGCAGGAGCCAATCCCTCCATCCACCCCTCGAGATCTTTCATCTACCACATTTCCATCTACTACCCAAGAGCAGGATCAGACCCATCCAGCACAGCACGCGACCCATGGGGACGCATATATCAACATCAGGTTGCACCAGCTAAACCATCCCCTGTGAACAGCCCCCCTCCAACGAGGCTCTGTTCAACAGAAAGATGCGAGGCTCCAGCTTGGTATTATCAAAAGGGTTTCTGGCTCGCATGTGCGTTCAGGGACACTCACCGTCTCTGTAGGACTGCAAGGACTCATCTCCCCAGGATGGGGGAAACGGGGACAGAGGAGAGCGTGGAATGCTGCACTCGGACATGGGGGTCATGCTCTTGCGGGGCACAAAGCCATGCGCCTCTCGGCTGGGGGACGAGGGCTCCGCTCCCACCGCTGCCTGCAGCATCGGGTGCTCCGACGAGTTGGCCAGCAGCTCCTTGAGGATGTTGATGGGCGAGATGGTGAGCTCCCAGTTGGTAATACCAAAGTCCCTCAGGTGGGCCCTGGCGTGGCTGGAGAGCCCTGCGCGTGTGTCAAAGCCAGCCCCGCAGAACTCGCATCGCATCAGGCTGAATGTACTCGGGTCGAAGTTCGCAACTGCGGAAAGAAGGACAGACAGTCAGCGGCTAAAACCCCGGATCAGGCCTTCAAGGGGGGTGTTATTCCACCCGACACAACTGTTCCCCATCAGTTGGTGATGAGGACCAACGGAGCAGGGAAACGCACTGTAGCCACTGCCATTCAGGCCAGCCACAGCACCATACGTACCCATCCTCAGTGGGGTTTTCTCAACCCCATCAATTAAAACAAGAAAATAGAAAGCACGGTGAATTGAATACATACTACCTTTTTTCTTCTTCTTTTGGAAGGAAAATTTTTGCTCAATAGCTTTCACTTCTTCTGCTGAGATGAAATGACGGACATTGTAGCTCACCCCCACCCTGTTGAGGTGGCCCCGCACGTGGTTCGCCAGCCCAATACCGTTGTGAAACCTATCTGGGCAGTAGGGACATTTCCTCTCCTCGTTCTTCAGCATGGGCGAGTCGGAGTCCAAGAGGTCATCGAGCTCCAGAGGACCCTCCAGAGGAGAGTCCAGCAGGAGCATATCCAAGGGAAGAGGCTCTTCCATCATGAAATCCCGGGAAGGGAGCGCTGCTTTCTTCTTGAAGGGCTTCCCCCGGGGCCGCTTTGTCGCCTTGGGGTGCGGGTTCACCTCCTCCAGGAGGACAAGGGGTACCATCATCCGCAACTGGTGCTGCTGCTCCTCCGAGGCTATCGAAGAGTCCGTGGCTTTCAAGGTGTCTCTGAACGTCCTCTTGAGGTCCAAGGCAGCTTGAGGGATGGTGACAGGTTTGATGCTTCTGTTCTCGGTCAAGTCCGTATCTGGGGTTACGAAGATCTCCTCTTCCATGCTCCCCATGTCGTTGATCAGCATCCATTTGTGCCTAATGTCCTCCAGCCCCGTCGAGTGGCTCCTGAGACTGTCGCCTTCTGCTTCAAGATGCCGAGCTGCTGCTTTTTTTTTCAGCTGCTGCAAAGCAAACTGCGAATAAACCTTGGCAGAAGAGAGGCCAGACAGCCCCAGGTTATTGTGCGGGGCAGCATACGGAGCTGCTTTCCTGGCGTGAAACCCTGATGACTGGTAGTCCTTTTTACTAGCCCCATTGCTCTTGTCGAGTCTCGGGTGGGTTAGGGAAAAACCATGAACAGCTTCATAATGAGATGCGCTTTCTTGGTGCGGCGGAGGGAAGAGCCGGTCTGCTTTGCCAAAATAATCAGTCTCTGCAAACCGGCCAGGCCTGGCCGGGCTGTAGGCATCTCGGCTAGTTCCTGGCTGATTGGGGTCTTCCTCGTATGGCTCCGTGTCCCAGGAGAGGTGGGAGTGGGCGTATTTCATGTGCTCTTTGAGAATGTTCTCGTTGGGGGCTGGGAAGCTGCAGAGCATACAGGTGCTGAGCCCTTTGCTGCTACCATGAGGAGGTACCTGCACTTGCAGGGGCATGTGTTCATTTGGTTTGAAGTGTTTGTAAATGCTGTGCACGGGGCTATCCCGCATTTCTCCGCTGCCTGTGCTTCCAAAGAGATTCAGGCTCTTTGCCCCTTGGTCCTTCCTCTCCTTGACGTGCATCTTGGCGTGCTGGACAAAGATCTTGGAGGAGTTTGTGCCAAAGACGCACTTGGGGCACTGCAGCCGGGCTTCCCGGCCTTCGTCTGGAAACTCGTTCAGCTTCTGGATCTCTTCAATAATTTTTTCCCTGGATTCTTGGTGGAGCCTTTTGTGCTGTTCCAGGGATGTGGGGTCTCCGAAGGCCCATCCGCACTCGTTGCAGCAGAACTGACACTGCCCTCCCAAAGCATCTCTGTCTTGGTCCCTCCCTGGTCCACGATTATGCTGAAGCATGTGATCCATCAAATGTTCCTTCTTCTTGAAGTAAATGCTGCACTCGATACACGTGTACACCGTAGGGTCCTCCTCCGGGCCCAGCTCCTCCTTCCCCTGCTCCTCTACCAAGACGCTGCACACGTAGGGCCTCATCTCAATGTCATAGGAGCTGCAGGGAGCGGGCTCCAGAGACATCAGCGGGATCCTCTCCACCGAGTCTTCGGAATTTACCGTCCAGGACTGTTTGCCAACGGCAAGGTCCGTGCCGAGCTGAAGACCCGGCTTCTGTATCGTCCACTCAGCTGCACCGAGCGGGCTGATCTCGCCCAAATCTGAGTCAACCACCAGCCCCTTCCTGTGGGATGAGGTGCTCTCAAGGGATTTGGACTTGCTGAGGACAGGGCTTAGCGTTTTTCGGAACACCGTTGGAGTCAGCGGAGGAGGCACTTCACGCACAGCCTGTCCCCGAAAGGGCATGTTCGTTGCTACATCTGTTGGCTTGCTTATGTCTTTGTAGTGAGGACTTGGGCTTTTGTTGGGTCTAGAAATCCAGTCGACCCTCTGGATTCCCCTCTTGCTTTTCTCTAAGTGCTCTTTGCTGAGGCCTTCAAGTTGCTTTGGTTCATTTTTAAGGTATTTCTCTTCCCCACCACCAACTGGTGCCCCTGCACAAGGGCTGGGCATCTCTGCTGCCACTTTGCCAGCGTCCAGGTCCTCGGAGTCGCTCTCCAATTCCTCAGGATCCACCTGCACAGTATTTACAACCTGGGGATCCACTGTGAACGCCGACTCCTTTCCACACCGCACGTCCTTCGAGTCCTTCAAGCCAGAGAGTCTCTCTAAAGTGCTTTCTTCTCTGCCGTCACCTGCTCTTGTCTCCAGGGCAGAGGTGTCCCAGGCCACACTGCCAGACACGGTCATGTTTTGCAGGTCCAAGGAGCTCCTGGCATCCGTTCTGTACAAAGCCTTCTGGAACTCTAAATGTTCCTCGTTCGTGGAGCTGCAAAATAAGTTTTGACAGTTATTAGCTGGTTAACGGGACAGCAGGAATGTTTCCACCTCCAAAAGGCCCGTTGTGGAACCGGGATGTTATGGCATAACACAGGGTGGGGATTTCACGGTGACTCCTATATCACCCCAAACATTAAGGATTTAGGACAAAAAAAGAGCCAAGGACTGCTTGGCCCTTCCCACCCTCCTTTGACCATGTGCAGCTATAATCAGGTCTGCCTCTTCTCCTGGGCTTGCTCCAAGCTCATTTCAGTGCTGGCTGCATCTGCTGCCTACGGTGGCTCTTCCACATTTGTGGCGGGCACAACAAACAGGAGCATCCTCCTGATAGAAACTGCAACGTTCCCGTCACCACGTCCTTGATTCCTGCCCTGGGCCAGAAGTCACCTTTCCCTTGCTCCATCCCACTTTTGCTTCTCCTTCCCTTTTTCCCTTGCTAACGCCTTGGGATGCCACGTGCTTGGGCAACTTACTGCCTTTTCACCCAATTCAACAGGGATATTTGCTCTTAGTGATGACATTTGTTACTAACAAGCCAAAGAACAGGCCACTGAGCTCTCCGAAGTTGCATAAAAACAGTTAAATGCCAACATGGACCATACCAAAGGTCTCTGGGACCAAAAGATGATTTGTCCCCATGGTTAAATGCAAGTCCCTCTCTCTGCAGCAGGAGTGGGAAGTGCCAGCCATCATCTGTCTGTCTTCCCCGTTGCAGATACCCCAAGCCACACTAGATCAAGGTGGTTCTTCCCCATCTTCCTCCAAACCCTCAGCAAGGACCCCATAGCTAGCAAGATCTCAAACATCTGGAGAACAAGAGCTTCAACAGAGGCATTGGGTGGCCCCATGCCACCCAACAGGGTGCTGTGGGCACCACCACAGCACCAGCGATGTGTTGGGTCCTGGAGAAGGGCCAAGCACGCCTGAGGGCAGACCTGAAAGTCCTTCATGGGGGTTTGGAGGCTTCTTCCAGAAGAAAAAAGGGACACACTCAGGGAAAAGAGGCTGCAACGAAGGCACTTGATGTTCTCCAAGATGCCCCAAAGGACTGGAGACATCTGTATGGGACCAGCAGCGATGAAATGGAACCTCCAGGAGCCCCAAGCCCTTCTACCAGGGTGGTGGCAGGCTCACTGGGGAAGCCAAGAGCCTCGAACAGCACCAAATCACCACATTTTGGCTTCTGAACTGGGGTCCAAACAATCCAGCCGCCCCAGCCTCTCCA
The DNA here is from genome assembly GCA_011074415.1 of Stictonetta naevosa. Lineage (NCBI taxonomy): Eukaryota > Metazoa > Chordata > Aves > Anseriformes > Anatidae > Stictonetta > Stictonetta naevosa. Next base: position 371,744 of record CM021725.1, on the reverse strand, counting down.
AAGAGCAGCCACGACTTCAAACTTCGACCGGAACAAAAAGCCCAATGCCGGCAGAACCCTTGAGGCTCCTCTGTGTTCCCATCCCTTCCCCAAGGATGCCACCCGGCTTCCGACCTCGGCGGCCGGCCTGGCATCCGGCTTCTCCCCTCCACACAGCACCCCTGGCGCCAGAAGGCCACGTCCTGGTCCCTGCCCCTTGCTAAACCATCCCCCGGGAAGAAACCTGCTGGATCGCGGAGCCCGACACCTGGAGGAGCCCGGTGACTCGAGACCTCGTGCAAGGTGCTGCTCCGGGCCAGCTTTAAAACACTATCTCCTGGGTCAAGTTGTGCTGCTGGGAGAACAAAGCACCTTTGTTGGAGACTGCAGAGTGGCCAGCTCCGCCCGACTCCCATGCTGCTTCCCTCCCTCCATCTTTTTTAAACCTCTTTATTTCCAAGAAAGCAAAGTTCAGGGGCAAACCGACTCTCCCACAACACTGTGCTTGCCCTTCCAGCTCCAATCTTTTCCCTATTTTTTTTTTTTTGAACTTGAGAGAAATTGCTGTGGACAGGAAGACGGGCTCTCATCTCTATTGTCTGTGGCGTGGTATCAGGGAAATGTGATTCCCATATGCACTGTAAACCCTGCAAACATTATTAAAAATAACTTGCGAAGGAAACCGCTGGCCCAGGAAGGATCAGTCAACAGCAGATACTAAAATAAGCCCATTAAAACGTGCTGGGCATTGGCTGGATTGCTAAACAGGCTAAGAGAGAGTGGTTCTCACAAGGAGGGACCCAACCCTTTGCTCTGCACAAGCCTTGGGCTGACACCTCTAAATCTGCTTTCTCCAGCACGCTCAGAGGTGTTTGGGACACCCCTTAAGCAGCCTGGGGACGCCCACGCAAGCACCTCCCTCCCAGCACCTCTTGTCCTTGCACCAGGAACAGCCCCAGCAGTGTGAAGCTGAACCAAGATGCTCCGAGGGGTGATGCAGGGCGGGCAGAACGCATGGTGGGCTGGTGGGACACGGACAAATGAGACTAATCGGAGGGGCGGTGTTGCTCTGTAGTGATGGGATGGTGCTGGCTGGCTCTAGAGGGACCTGGTGACACCCTTGGTGGTGGGACAAGCCCCTTTGGGGACAGCCAGGTGGATGTTTCAGGGCTTTTTGTAACTGGAGTGCTGTCAGCTAGGGGAGATGGGCTCCTGGATGCTCTGCAACATCCCCTGGGCACTTACCCGAGTTCGGTCCTGTGAGCTGGGGCTGGGACAGCACCGGAGAGGGCAGGATCAGGCTCATCTGCAACAGAGAAAGCTCCAAAGTCAGTGCCCAAGCGAGGCTTCTTCAGCACAATTTGCAATAAATGTGATTTTTGCGTTTAGAAAAAGAAAAGCTTTCCCAGCAGATAAATTCCCCTCTGCTCCTGCTGCCCTTCCTTCCCTCCTACAGCCGGGTCCGGATTACGGGAGGATTTCCGAGCCACACTTAAGAGGGCTTAATCCCACGCGCAACTATTTGATGTATAATCGGTCCTGCAGCTAAGCAGTTTATAGGGAAGATGTGCACGCCTCTGGCCACGCTCCTGCCATCCCAGCTCACTGGAGCGATACCTGGCGGGGTTGGTTTTGTCCTCCCTGCAAAGGAAACAGTGACCCACCAGCTCTACATGTGGGGCTCGCAAGCCTGATTTCTCTGGGTGCCCAGGACGGCACTGAGCATCATCTGGGGCTTGGAGGAGCTCTGCTTTGCTCTGGTGTTGCTTCAACCCCGGGGATGGTTCCTGTGCTACATCACACACCTCCAACCCCACTCGCAAGAAGATGCAAGGCAGGGTCGTGCTTTCGGCGGTGACAAGCAGGAAAATCCTCCCGGTAAGCTACGTCAGGCTCAGATGCACCTAGATCAGCCCCACAGAAGAGGGAAAGCCTTTGGCAACGTCCAAGGAAGATGCATGGATCGAACCTACCTGGCCCAGACACTGAGAGCAGCGAGAGGAGCAGGCACAAGCAAGACTTGCTGGCACGTTGCGGCTACAAAGCCGATGTTGTCCCCGTCACTGGGACCTACTCTGCCACGCACTGCCCAGGAGAGGGTGGTAGCTGTCCCCGACTTCAGGATTACTCCTGGAGCAGCCACGGGCTCCGTGGAGCTCAGGGCAGCGCGCCAGGGTCTTGCTACTCATTGTTTTACTGCTGTGCACAGCCCAGATGCCTGCTTCCCCTGTCCTGCTCCAGCCACGTGTTGTTGCCGCACCGCCCGTCCTAGCCGTATGGAAAGCAGGGACTCACTCGTTATTGCGTGGGGAGCTTGGAGAAGCTGAGGCGTAGCTGGGTGAATCCCCATCGCTTCCTCCTGCGAGTCTGTGGTCTGGCCCCGAGCAAGCCAGCTTGCTCCTGGGACTAGGAACCGTCATCAGCATCTCGGGTCATGGGCTGCCCTGGGGCTCATTGGCGCGATGGAAAAGCCAGGAGAGCCACGGGGAAGGAGAGAGGGGGGTCCACAGCCCCGGATTTGATGCTCACAGAGAGGAGGGAGAGCCAAGGCACTCAGCCGCCACCGCGCACCAACCAACAGCCTGAAAAGCTTTTAAATCTGAATGCAAAAGAGGAGAGGGAGAAGGAAGAGAGCTGCAAGTCCTGGCACAGGGGATGCTTTGGAAACGCACGGCCAAGGAGATGGGTTTTGCTGCAGCGGTCTACAGGCTCAGCAATCACGTGCAGAGTGCGTTTATTTTACAGATTGCTGGTGGCATGCCATAAGTCGAGCATGATGGCCCAGGGAGCGTGGTATTCAGGCCACCACACTAGTTATGGAGATGGAGGGGGCAAGGCAGGACCTGCCCCGAAAGCGGAGGAGGAATGTGAAAAGCCGGGGCTGGTTTTCCATCCTCCTGACATTCCAGGTGAGGCACATCAGAGGTGAGACTTTTGAGGCTGAGAATCTCTAATTTGGAGGCCTCGTCCACAGAAGATGATGAGTTTTGAGGTCTTTCATCTGGCTGCAGAACTAGGGCTATGCACGTCACTGGGGCTATCCAACAGTAGTGTCCTCAGAGGCTAGCCTGCAGCAGGACAGCATCCCTGGCACCTGGGCAATCAGCATTTTTTTGGCTTTGTAGTTATTTTGGAAAAGACCGTCGAGATCCAGGACCAAGCTGCCGAGGTCACAGGGGATGAGCAGCGTTCATTCAGGAAAGCCTGAGTCACCAACTGGCCCGGTTGGGCATGCCAGGGGGAAGGGACAGGAAAACCCAACCCTCCCAAACTGGCAGATTTTAAAACACTTCCGAAAAAGAAAAAAAAAAAAAAAACAATCAATCAAAAGTGATGAGGAGGAGAGGGGCAGCTGAGGATGGAGGGGCCGATTACCACAAAAGGACGATGGCAGAAGCCTTCCAGGGGCTCTTTTGTTCTCCTGAGCTCCAGCATGGCTCCTATTTTTAGAAACTGTCTCCTTTAGAGGAAAACATGCAGTGATTTATCTTTCTCCTGATGAGCACGTAACTGCACTCCCTGCAAATCCTGGTTTCTTGGAAACAGCAAGAGATGAGAGAGTTTAATGTCTTGGACTTAGCAGGCTCAAATTTACCCTCTATGGTAATCCAGCAAGAGCTGCTCCTCCAACCACAGGAGCGTGGCTGCAGCTTCTCCCAGTAGAGCAGCACGGCGAATCTGAACTCAGCTTTGAGCTCACGGGATCCCTGGGAGGTCAAACATCCTCGTCCCGTGCCCACGGATCTCCCCTTCCTGTTTTTCCTTTACGCCAAGAGTTAAAGCAGCCTGGCCAGGACACCAAGATGCTTTTCAAAAATCAAGCTATCACATGAGCTTGCAGCAATGCTGGTGGCCAAAACACAAAGGCCAGAGATAAGGGAAAGCCCGCGCTGTTCCCAGCACGGGATTGGTTACACAAGGACCAGGAGCTCTCCTAGACGCAGCGGACTCGGTTCTAGACATAGTTGGCTGTGGTTACTTACATAACACATTTCAAAGGTAATGGATTGAGAAATACCGACATCTCCTGAAGAGCCAAAAGAGCCCCGGCTCGTCAAGGCCGTCACATTCAGGGCTGATAAGCAGAGGTCAACAGCACACTTAGGAGGCGCGCTTTTGCCTAAACCTTCACCACCACCACCCAGGAACACACTGGGAGGCACCGCAAGGTGCCTTTACACATCACCGTCCTTCCATATGGCAGATCCTTCCTATGGAAAGCGTCTCCAAAGGTTGTTTTCTACCAGATCCTTCCTACACAAAGGGTCTCCAAAGGTTATTTTCTACCATGTTTTTCCTACACAAAGGGTCTCCAAAACTGATTTCCTACAGGAGCAACTCAACACTTATTTTAAGACTAATGACCATCATGTTGTGACATCTATTTTTTTTTAAATAGTGTTGCCCATCGGTAGCTTGCAGAGATGGTAGAAGATCCAATGTCCGATGACGCAAATCCAATGAAGGCTCCCCAGCCACCAGGGACTGGAGGACCTGATGTAGAAAGACAGGGAAGTTGGGCTTGTTCAGCTTCAAGATGAGAAAGGGAAGGTGCTGGAAGGAAGGAAGCTACTAATTGGAGGGTGTAGAGAAGACAGAGCCAAACTCCTCTTGGACATGCAGAATGAAAGGGGAAGAAAGTCACAACATGGGAAACTCCCCTGTGAGACTGGGATTGCCCTGCGCCAGGCCTGAGACGTGGATGAGTTCCATCCCTGGAGATGCTCCAAACTCAACTGGATGGGGTTCGAGTGACTCAAACAACTTTGAAGTTGGCCATGCTTTGAGTACAGGCATGGGCTCAAAGCAAAAAGGTCTTCTGGGTGGCGGTTTCTATCAGGACTCTATTAGACCAGCTAGAAGCAGGGAGAGATTATTCCTTCTGAAGAGTTCAACCAAAAAACTACATTCTCCTGGAAGAATCATAATAGACACCCCTTTGGGAGCTGTGTAACAAAAAGAAAAAACTCTAAAACAAAAATGCATTTCCTAAACTTCCAAAGTTGTTCACCTGCAAAAAGGTCCATCCCCTGAATACAACAGAAGCTTTCCCTTCCAAGCAATCCTCCAGGATGGGAGGGAGGATGCCTACCTGGCCTCCAAGAGCTTTCTGCATCTCGTATTTCAGCAATATGGGATGGGGAGGGAGATTCAGCCCTGACTTCTACCCTCCAGCAGCTCCCCATTGCAGTGGGACTGATACTTCCAAAGGACATTGGTCTTAGGATGGGATGAACTGGATTTCCAGTCAAGGGAGGACAAAACAGACTCCTCCTGAGGGTGAAAACTCGGTTTAGACTAGAACTGGGGTCTTCAGAAAAAAAAAAAAAAAAAATCAGGCAAATTAGACTGGAATTTACAATACCAACTTTTGGACCAAACCAAAGCTTTCCAAGAGCCTCCCCAAACCAGCTGATCACCTCCAAAACCATGCACTGAACCAACACATGCTCTCCCAGGCTTTTTTTTTTTTTCCTCCACTTATCTAAATGGAGCAAAAAGATGTATTTTAGCTCCTCTATGGCCAGAATGTGCACCCCTGCCATTTGAGCAATAGCATTAGGCAAGGGGTGAGTTATTGCATCACCTTCCGAGTAACGCAAGATATTGCAAGGGCATGAGTTAGCTCCAGAATTAAAGGCTAGCTTCTGCTCAGGCTAGTGCTTTAATCTTGCTTGGGTGTTTTAATTTGAGAGCAGAAAGTACCCAAAGACTTGTTCATTGGTGTTAGCTTCTACGTATTGTAAATAACCTGAAAAAACAAAACAAAACAAAAAAAAAATGAAACTTTGGCTCAGTGCGTGGCCTTTCATGGTCCAAACACACAACAGTGAACCACAGGGCTGAAAAACCAGCAGACAAGTTGGCACAGCGAGGATTACCACTTGATGGCGGTGAGAAAACCCTGCAGCCCCACGTTACCAACCCAACCGTCAGGGATTTCTGCTGCATTGGATGGCGCAGGTCTGTAGTTTTGTTTTTAAGCCAGCACAATGAGGATTCCCATGCTAGAAACGTTCTCCAAGAGCAGGGCTCTAAGAGAGCCAAGAGATTGGTGCGGCAGGAGAAGAGAAAAAAAAAAAAAAAAAAAAAAAGGCATGACCAGCTGCTCTTCCCTCTCCAACCCACTACAAATTGGAGCTACAGCCCCTGCACGAACACAGAGCTTTCCCCTTGGGAAAAGACAACCGCTCACACCCGACGTCACCAGTTCCACCAAGAGCACCCAGAAGAGCAGCCTGGTCTCCTGTAGACATCTGGGTGGCCACCCAAACCCAATTCAAGTTCTTTTCAAGGTATTCCTGCCCCAAAGATTCAGGTAGGGCAAATTATTCCTCCAGCCCAAAAGGCTGCCATTGCTCCTGAAGCTCTTTGTCGGTATTCCTGCCCTGAATCCCCAAGTAGGGTGGACTACTCTCCATCCCAAGAGCACGGCATCACTCCACGCTCACAACAGCTGCTCTGCAGCAGGAATCATCCCACTCGATGCCTCATGCAAGTGTACAAATCCTCCCTGGAGCTAGACGAGATGATGGCGCTCTCCGTCCCTTTGCTGTGGCTTGCCAGAGGCAAGTTGAAGATTTTGGTCATTCTCCTGAATGCAGATGAGCTGGCAAGAAAACAAGAGGCTGCTGCGGGAAGGCTTGGACTGAGGTGTGCATTTCATGTTTCCTCCTGAAAATGGTTGTGTTTTGGGTCAAATTTCCTGCCCCTTGACGCCTGCTCTGGCACCAGTGAAAGCTCTCGGCTGTTTGCAGACGGAAACGAGATGCCTTTCTTTCTCCTTTGCTCCGTGGCAGCTCAGGGCAGTATTAAAGGACGCTCCTTAGCCCACAGGCAGGTGACCTTGAGGACAGCTCTTCAAAGCCCAGTGTGCTGGCAGCACACCATGTCTCATCTGACTCAGGCTTAGCCGGCTGCTGACAGAGCTGGGGACAGTGCCATCACGTTCCCCTCGTGCTTCAAGCGAGCTGTGCAGTCCCCTCGCTCTCTGCAGATGCACGGTGCTGGAAATCCATGCATTTAAGGGCTGGAAAGCCCCAGGGTTGTGCAACCAGCATCCAGGTGCTGCTGTTTTCTGCTGCTGGACTTTGCACGAGCAAGACAAGACACTGCAAAGGGCCCAAGCGACAGCAGTCCACGAAGCTCAGTGGGGATAAACACTTACATCCCGACATGCCTGCTCTCGTCTCGGGAGATGAACGCTACAGGCTCGCACACGAAGGGGATCGGCTCGGGATGAATAACCCACCGCTGGGAGCCGTCTCCTTCCCCACACTCCAGGCTGGGAGGAGCTGGCTGCGGTGGGACTTTGCTCAGCTCAGGAGCTTGGAGAACTCCGTATTCTCCCTACCAGGGGGTGAAGCAGACTGCACTGAGGAAAAAACATCCCTAACAGGGCAAAAAACCCAACGCAGGGGTAAGGGCATCCTGAAGGGATGCAACTCGGTACTCGCTCGTCAAAGGATCCCAAATTTTTCATTGCAGCGGTGCCACCACCCGTCAAACTACTCCCAATCCGCTCACTGAGGCTCCACAGAGCTGGCGTAGGAGCAGAGCCATCCATGCTCGGTCCCTCGGGCTCCTCGAGCTACTTCGTGGTGCTGGATCAGAGCCAGAGTAGGGGAAAGGACCAGAACGGATAACAGTTGGACTTGATGATCTGAGAGGTCTTTTCCAACCCAAATGATTCCTGGGCCCCCAGGGAAGCTGCAGCACCTCCACCCTTGGACATTTTCCCAATGGGACCGGGCAAGCAACCCACTCTTGCTTCGGCATCAGTGCTCCAACCCAAACTTTCCTATTCAAAAAGACATCATGGCTAAAGCTCCCCGGCTTCATAAAGGCTTCGCGCTCACTAGATCCCCAAAGATTTTCCCTCACCGTACCTGGACGCCACGCACCCCAAAACCCCGCACCGCGTCCTGCCACATGTGCGGGTGCGAGCGGGTCCCTCTTGCCTCCATGGGCCCGGGGTATCCTGTCCCTGCTATTGCAACGGGCTCTGCCTCAAGCAGTTACAAAGGCAACGCCTGCTCAGGAAGTGGTCTCTGCAGCAGAGGGCTGCAGGAGGTGGGGACCGGCTCCGTGGCAAGGGGAGGCGCTGGACGTGCTTACTCAGCACCCCAGCGAGCGCAAGCTCTTCCCAGCTTTGGGACACTTTGCACGCTCAGCTTGGTTGACCCAGCCGCTCGCAGCGCTGCAAATCAGCCCCGTTCCCTTTCCATCCTGCTTGGCCATCGATGCCAAGCAAAACACTGTGGATCCATGGGGATCCAACCCCTCCAAGCTCCCATTTCCCAAGGGGGTCGGTCGCGTCTCGTCACATCCCGTGGGATGGTTGGCTCTTGCCATGCAGGATTCTCTGCCACCGCTGTCACGCCCAAGCTTAAAGCTTCCCCTTGAGACGTGGGCCCTGCGTGCTGGCTGTGTTTGGGCTCGGCTGTGCCTGGGCACGCTCCCTCGAGCGGCTCTGGAGTTCGTTCTGGCTGGTCCAGACAGATTGGTGCATGTTGTATCAGGACAAAAACCCTGCTCAAACCTTTCTGGAAAGGATCTGGAGCAAGCTGTGGTGCCACCACGGGCTCAGCAGATGTGTTTCTCGCAAAGCTGGGAGGTTTAGCACCAATTTACGCTCATCCAATGCTGGTCACAGGCAGGAAGAGCATCAACCCTCCAAAAACGCGACCTGCAGAAACGCACTACTCACCACACACGAGCTCATCGTCCTCCAAGAGGAGCTCGTGGTGGGACTCTGGAGAAATGGAAGTCACCCATGCACCGCTGCTAATTCCCACCCAAGTTTCAGCAAATTGCTTGTGCTGGAACTGGAATGAAGAAAAAAAAAAAAAAAAAAAACACCACCAATTGAGCTAAACTAAAATAAACCAGTGCCTCCTGGCTCGGGTGCACAGGCTCGTGTTCAAGCTGCTCGAGTCAGCAGAGCTCAGGAAGCCCCGCATGCTTCTGGAAGACAGAGACATAGGAAGCATGACACATCTCTGGCTGTTGGCTCCGCTCCCCGGGATGTTTATGGTCAGTGAGATCCGCCACAACTCCACAGCCCTCGAGCGAACATCGGGAGCTGCGAGGCAGCGATGCTGCTCTGATGCCATGCAGCGAGGCCAGTGAGCGCCGCGGGGTGGTGGCGGCACGGTAGCTTCCCCTGAGCACCCGTCCCATCACAGGTGCTGGCACCCGGGTGTCACAATCAGAGAATGAACAGGGTGAGGCTGTCGGGGATCCCAACTCCCTGCTGAGCTCAGACCAAATCCAGCAAGGGGAGAGATGAAGCCAGGAACGCGACGCTTTATTTCGCCAAAGGCTGGAGAAGTCCCACCAGGGAAAAAAGGTGACGTTTGTGGCTCCTGCAGACACACCACAGCCTCGAAGGCATTCCCTCAGCTCTCCCAGGTGCCTCTGGCCTTTGTAGGACTCACCAGGGCCACCCAAAAGTGGCCAGAGGAGGAAGTGAAACGCAGCTCTCCCACATCCCAGCCCAGACCATCTGGGCGCTGTCATCTTCTCAGAAACGGCTGCGCAGCGGCACAGGGGTTCTGTTCCAAGAAAGAGGCCAACCTGCGGGTCTGCGAGCCAAAGAGCGGAGCCAAAGGAGGAGGAGGACATGCCTCTGCCACGGCGTTGGGGCCGATGAATCCAGGCACTGAGCCCACAGAAGCCTCGGGGTCTCCAGTGAGGTTTCAGCCACCCTGAAGCAAGGGTTTGGAGACTGAGTGGGACCAACTCACTCAAAGTAGAGAATTGTCGCGGCAGCGACATCAGGACCCACGCACTGAGGGCAAGATCTAGAGAAGACCCACTGGAAAAAGCAGGTACAAGTACAAAGACTAAATGAAGGACAAATCGAGGGATTGCATTAAAAAAAGCTACCAGCGATGTTCTGTAGCTGCTCAAGACCCTGAAGGGTGCATAAGAAACGTCCCCTGATGTCCCAACGCAGAGGAGAGAGGGGCAAAGCAGCACCCCGACGGAAACAGATGGGGAAATTGTGCCCAAAGAGCCAGGGACTCGGAAGAGAAACAGGGATGATCTAAGGGAGAAAAGCTGCGGTGGATGGGAAGCTCGTTAGCTGGACGATGGAAGACCTGCAGCCTTTGGCAATCACATGGGAGCTGTGAGTCACTCACGGTGTGGTTAGAGGGAAAAAAAAAAAAATTAACTGTGGTTTGCAACCTGCAGCGCATGGATGACTTCGAGAACTGCCTGTGAAAGGCAGCAGAGAAAAGCCAGCCCCTTGTCAGCAGCCTGAGCTTGCTCCGCAGGCATCCGCTGCCTGCTGGAAAACCTTCGGCAAGCATAAGAGGTGGAAACCCCGTTTCTCCCCAAAACGCCTCACACGACAGGGCAGGGAGCCCTTGTCACCACCCAAGACCCTGCGGGAGGTTCCACTGCTCACGTGTAAGCAAGGTTAACCGAAACCGAAACAGGTGTGAGGAGTGAGGAAGGGCTAGCACGGGGCGGGGGGGGGGGAGCAGCATTTTTTTGCTGCTCACAGCCGAGCAGCGTGGCTTGTTTAGCTTGGCACAGCCGGGAGGGAACCCGACACTTTCCCAGTGAGGAGCTTTGCTCTCCTTCCCAGCCTACCCGCGCTCCCAGCCAGAGGATTTGGGTTCTCTCTGCTCCCCTGACCACCAGCGCTCAGCCCCAGGGGGATTTGAAAGGGCAAAACTTGGGGTACAAACCCCACCGGTACAAACCCTATCGCTGCAGTCGAGGGCTCATTCCCTGGTTGTGTCCAGACACCTAAAGCTCGCACGATCTTGGGCTCTGGAGGTGGTTTTGGGGCTCCCGCAGCCGGCGCCCCGATCCCCAAGCCCGCATGCAGCAGAGCTGCATCAGGTCGGGGAGGAAGACACCGCTCCTTCCTCCGCAGCACTTGGACCACGGCTGCTGCCTCTCAGCATCAGCACACAAGCTGCAGTGACGATGCTCGGCCCAACGCAGCTCTCGGGACCATGCTGATCCCATTTAACCCAGCGTCGGCGACCCCAAGCCCCCAGACCTCCCACTTTGAGCCTGCCGGCCCGGCCCCAGGGAAACCTTCACGTGCCGAGGTCTGAACGGCTTCGAGGCACGATTTCAGCTCCTAAATGCAAACTGATGCGGGTCCAAAAAGATCGAGCCTAGATAACCGCGCTCTGCCTGCTTCGGGCAGGGCAGGTGCTTGCCCTACATCGATATCCACCCCCCTAAAAGAGTTTAAAACCCTCGAAAAAGGGTTTTGGGTGAGCTCCCTTTTGCCACCCCTGCCTTGTGCAGCACTGAGCCCCCTGGCGTGGCTCCAAGCCACCTCCCATGCATTTCCCAATTTTCAGCAGAGCCCAGGCGGGTGCTATGTAAAACCCCATTCCTTTGCCACTTAAAACCCCTGGGGCTCTTCTACCCAAGGTGTTTCCAAGTCTGCATTGCTCCCATCACAGAGCTTTGTTTTAAAAACAAAAGGCAAGTGAGAATGAACCCACTGCCTGCGGGTGCCAAGCCTCCCTTTCAGGTCTTTTACCTGCCGATGAGAGCCCAAAAGGAGCCTTTTCAGAGACTGTTGAAACCCCTTGTTTTTTTTTTTTCCTCCTCCCATTAAAGAGTTATCAGGGCTCTGAGCAAATCCATCCTCTGGATCCTGCACTGCTCCATCCAGCTTTAAGCAAGATTTATGTGACGGGTGGCAGAAACTTTCCTCGTCAGCAGAGGACACATCCAGCATCTAATGAAAGAACGGTTTCTCTCCAAGCTGCTTGAAAGCAATCCAGGCTCTGTTGCAAGCTCATCTTGTTTGGATCCATCCCTCTTAAGAAGTTTCCAGCAGATCTCGGCACACGGGCTGCTCCCATAAAAGTGGCAGTGTTTTACCGGCAATGAATGCAGGCGATTCACGTCGCCACCCCCTTTCCCTCAAAGCCTGCATCTTTTCACCCCGGTCGCTCACTCCTCCGTCTGCCGGCACACGTTGGCTTCGCTGTCACTAAAACGGGGTTTGAATTACCTAAAAAAACAGCTGGGGAGCCCTAGGAAGCCAGTGTGACGCTCGCGCTTTTCTACCTGCAAATGTTAGCTGGTGAGATGGTCCCCAAAAGGTTTTTGGGATGCTATGTGGGAAAAACCTCCGTCAGGATCATCTCGCTGGTTGCTGCCATTAACGAGCCATCCTCTCTGATTACAGAAACCCACAGAGGAGAGCTAAGAGCCGATGGTTGAGCTGTGCCAAATGCAGCTGGGTCCGCTCCTCAGATAGCTTCTGGGCTTTCTGGAGATGCCCAGCATGGGGTAATCGTGGTGAAAATCCCTGGGCTGCTTCTCCCGGCACCACCTCGCCCCAGGCTCTGGCAACGTGGAGGATGAACCGAGATGGGACCCAAAAGCTGCCAAGATTCTTCTTCCAACTGAGCATCTTATGGGGAGATGGACCCCAAGTGTCCCAGGGAGGAAAAAATGGGACTGATCCCTGACAGAGCAAGAAGGGACCAGCCACTGGAGATGCTAGGTGGAAAATTAAGATAAATTGAGGATATCTGCAGCCACTATGCAGGGCTCAGGGTCAGGATATTGTTTGCAAGGTCTCTGCGGGGTCCATCGGGTACAAACCAGGCAGAGGTGCTTTCCCAGCTCCTCAGGTCTTAAATTAGTCTTTATTTTTTTTTCTTCTCCCCTCTACACCTGGGAATCCTTGAAGGCCAGGCTCCCAGAAGACACACACAGTTGTGATTTTTGGGAGCCAGCAAAAAAAAAAAAAAAGGAAGGTTTTGACTGCAGGAACAGCCCAAAGCTGTAACAACGCATCAGATTAACGCGGTTACGAGGGGTATGAGCCAGAGGCCGGGGCAGCGGCAGAGGAAGGGAAGCAGCTGCTCAGCTCCACGTCCCCACACAGGATAAGCTCCACCAGATCCCGATGACACGAGGATGCGGTGCTGCGGGAGGCATGGTGCGAGCAGGAATTTCATTTTCTCCGCAGCAGCAAACGCTGGAGGAGGATTAATGTGGCCCCGTGCCGAAGCATGAGCTCATTTCTGCTGGGGCTGGGACGACGTGATGGCATCTCCATCGCCAGCTTGACCCAGCAGCCGTTAACTCTTCCAAAAGGGGTCATTGCTGCAGCCATTTCTCCTTTAGGCTCTCCTGGATGGTCTTTATCCCCTCAGAATGAGGGGGAAAAAAAAAGTTGTGAGATTTGGGCCACTCGCTGGGGTTTTCTGTACATCCAGCAGCCTGGAGAACAGCCTGGGCTGCGGGACAAAAGCAAGCACTCCCCAAAAAACCCCACACATGTGCATCCCCGTTGCAAGCTCGCCCTAACCAAGACCCTGGCTTTGCACAGCAAAAACCCAGCCCGGCCCTAAAAAACACGGAGGGGACGCATGGGGCCGTGTCCTACTTGGGATGGCAGTGGGAGAACCCGTGGCTGTGCCCCCAGCTTATTTTTAAACCGTGGCCCGGTTAGAGTGAGCGGCGGCACAGGGGAGGTGCCGCAGGCTGCTTCGGGACATTATTTATAGATGCCTAAAGAGTGGCACGGCAGCTGCTCCGCGCCTCAGGCAACCCCGAGGAGGAGGAGAAGCGGGAGGCAGGACGGGAGCACAGCCCACCCCTCCTCACGCCTTCACAGCTCCAGTTTTGGGTCACCCGAGGCCACACGTGGCACAAAAACGTCTCCCACGACGCTCGTCCCATCCTCTTGGTGGCACGGTTGAGGACCACGGCTCGAGGACCGTTCCACCCCACGGGGACGTCGCTGTGCATGTGAGCAACCACTCAACCCAGCCATTGCCTTGCCCAAAAATACTTATTTTGGTGCACAGTCTGATAGTCCCTAACCCCAAAACTCTTTGGAAGAGTTTCACCTCCTCGAGGCTCACTACCCCTGCGTTAGGGGACACGTAGCATGGGGTTTTTTTCCATGCAACCTTAGTGTTACCATGTGTACTCCACATCCCAGCTCCAGCCAAGCTCTGTCTGTTGTCTTGGACTCAAGTATTCAATTATTTATTTGCTAGGCAACAACATGACATCTTTCCTGGCACCACTCGCAGGCTCCGAGGCTGACGGAGCAGTAATTAGCGAGGAAGGTTACTGGGACCGCAAGCTCAACCTCCTCAGTGAAGAGAGGTTGGAAAGCCAACAGCTTAACTCAGCCCAACGCCCATGAGCGTGGGGAACGCGATGGGAATTTGCCATGTCGGGGGCCCGGCACCGCCCCTCATCCACGCAAGAAACATTCCCCCCCCCCCCCCCCCCAAAAAAAAAAGGGGGGGTTGGTCACCGGTTGGCATGTGGCAGCAGCAGTCCCAAGGAGGTATCATGAGGGATTGGCAAGAGCTGCGCCTCGTTCGGGTGTCCCGTCCCGTGACTCGCCTATCTTTTCTGGATGGAGTTCAAAGGCGGGCCATAAAGGAAAAAAAATAAAACATAAAAGAAATCGGCCCAGCAGTTGGCAAACACACCTTGGGACGCTGGGCGTAAGCTGCTGCACTCAGGAAAGGGTTTGGAGGCCACTGGAGCTCTCTGCAAACCCCGAAGCTGACCCCGAAACAACGTTTCCTACGTTGGAGCATTCGTATGGGGACGTATGGGGACCCACCTTGCAAGAAGGCCACGTTTTCCCCCAAAATGCCCCTAAAATTTACTCCAATACAAAAAGATGGACTCAATGCTCTCAGGGTTAATGCAACAGTAAATCATCTTATTTATCGCGCCTTCACGCAAACCAACTAGAACCCAGCTTTTCCACCCAAATCCAGTTGCTTTCCACCTGACACCCAATGGACCCAATCCAGCATGAGCAAGAGAGACGTCTGGAGGCCTCAAATTTCTCCAAAAAAATCCCATTGATTGATTTTTTTTACTGTACAGGCAAGCTGCCATCACAGCCCAGCACCAGCCACGCTCAGCACTGACACTTTTCCAGCAGTTTCCCCCTTATCTTCATCTGCTCCACAGTTATTTAAACGCCAACTTTGCTCTTCCGAGCAGAAAAAACACCTTTGCCCTCTCGTCTCCCCACTAAAATCCCCTCCAAAAGGTTTGGTGCCACCGTTCCCCCCCGCAAATGACCCAAATTGGGGAAATTTCATCCCAATGACTCCTCCCTTGCACCTGCTAAAGCCCCGTGGCATCTGATGGTAAAATTGGAGGAAGGATCCCATTTAGCGAGACTTCAAGGAAAAGCCCTCAAGTGCCTTGGAGGGAACCAAGGACAGACCCCACGCCCCACAAGCATGCAAAAATTGACCCCATGGGGCCGCCACCATCCCCAGTCCCATCAGGTTTCTCCCCAACTTGCAGGGGGGCGAAGCACACAGCAGGACTTGTCCCAGGAGCACAGGGTCGCGAGGGGAAACCGAGCCACGGATGGAGCCTCGTGGTTTGCGATCAGCCCTTTGTCCAACGTTAAGGAGATTTAAGGCAGGTATCAGCCCAAAATGAGCCCCCCCGAGGAAGATGACAGGGATGCAGCTGGACAGGCACACGATGCTACTCCCCAGCAGCAATTCAATCCCACCCTAATTTAAGCTGTCCCCAAGGGTGGGGACAATTTTCTGTCACGGCCCGCGGCTTCTTTCTGCTCCTTCAGGACTTTTTGGCAAAAAAGCACCAACAACCAGCGGCCCCCTGGGACCCCGAGCCCACCTCCTGCCCCTTGAAATTCCTGACCGCCTCAGTCGAGCGGCCACGAGAGCGGAGGCAAACACAGCCCTGAGAATCCTCCCCGATGCTCTCGGGCGCAACGCTGGGCTCAAGTGGGCTCTCAAGTTTCATTCCAGCAAGGGGGGAAAAAAAAAATGTAAAATAAATAAATAATTAGTAAAAACATCACCTCGGGTGCCCAAACAGGGAGGGATTGGCCTCTCCCAGGGGCGATGGCAGCTTGCTCCAGCTTCCCGAGCAGCCTCGAGGGAACCCGAGCATCCCCGGGAGAGCTGCAAGGGTCGATCCACCCCATGCAGCGGGGTCCAGGGGTCCAATCTGGATGTCCCCGTGATGAGCCCATTGGCTCCTATATTCCACCAGCCTTTTTGTACCACCTCCCAAAAAGGCGCAGAGGATTTACTCAAGACGCCTCAACCTTGGGTTATTCCTCCCAGTTTCAGACGATTGAGGATTTGGAATGAAACTGTCCCTTATTAGCCTGCTGAGCTACTTATGCCAGGCAGCTGTCTGTACTTCACCCTTCGCAGCTGAACCAGTTTGGCATAAAATGCTAGTTGGAAACCAAACCTCAGGCTTTCCGGTGCAATATGAGGTGTCCTGATGGATAAAATTCTGCCCTGTGCTAAAACATTACGACACCGAGATGAAATCAAATCACGCCGGAGATGCAGCTGGGAGCAGAAAAGCCCGGTGCTGTCCCCTCAGAAGCTCGGTTGGCTCCTGTGCCAGCGATTAAACGCATTAAAAGGTGTAAAAGAGACAAGTTGGCCAAAGCAGGATGCAGCCATGGAGGATAGGAAGTGTCATTTCCTCTCCGACTTGCCGGTATTAAATCGATGCACGTTGCTTTCACTTCAATTAACTCGGATAAATAAACCCCCAGCCCGCTTTCAGCTCATGGCCACGGGGAAGAATTCAAGCCGAAGGAAGGACAAGGGGCTGGGCTGGTGCATGAGGGCTCTGTGCCACCGCGCTGTCCCCTTTAGGGACCATCCTGTCGTTGGGGACATTGCCTGCTGCAGAGCACAATGAGCCCATGGCGGGGACACTGCCGCTGGGGTCTTGGTGGCATCCCCCAGAACAGGATGTCCCTGTGTGGGGGACCTCGTGTCACCCTGCTCTGCCACAGCAATACCAAAGCGGGATGTCCCCACATGGGGGACCTCGTGTGACCAGCCCTGGGCACAGGGAGGCGGCTGCAGCACCACGTGACGCTGCCAAGCCCCCACAGCTGCTGAAAAGCCAGAAGCATGACCCCACATGGTCCCCACCCCTGTGCTAGCCCCAAATCCCACATCCAAACCCTTTCCCTGCACCGACCGGATCGCTCACCTGCGTGGAAAAAGAAGTTGGTCACCAGAGGGGACGTGGTGGGGACGAGTCGCCGCGATGCAGCAAGCCCTGCGAAAGCTCGCCACGACGGCAGCTCCAACTGCCCTGCCCAAATTGGAGCTGATAGGGGCAGGAAACCCCCCAGGTTCGGGCTGATAATGGCCCCAGCGGTCCGCAGAGCTGCAGCCTGTTAAAAATGCAGCCCAGAGATAAAGGCTTTGGGACTTGGACCCAAGGGCATGCTGCTTGCATGCCCCAAAGGAGGACGGGGACCTCGCCATCCCCGGCATTTCCAGCCAAGCACAGGAAAAGCTGGCTTGCAACAGTTAATTACCCAAATTGCTTTTACGAGAGCCCCTTCCCAGCACGGGCAGCCCAGAACAGCCTCCCGAGGAGGAAGGACGGGAGACGAGGCCGCCAAGAAGGCAGGGGAACTGTTTCCATCGGACATGGCACCGATGCAGGGTTTCTTCCATCCTTCCCACGCTGCAATCCTCTGCGCGCCCCGAAGGTTTCCACATGCAGAAACCCTTTCCCTGCGGGGGAGCTCAATGGAAATAAACCAGGAGCAGCATCTGGGTGCCAAAAAACTGCTGGTGCTGTCCTCTGAAGCCGAATTCTCGCTGCTGCAGCTCAGAAGCCCCAACAAATCCTCCCTCAGTGGCTGCTTGCTGACCTCCCCGCAGTGGCAGCGTGGACTTTGCCTGTTTCCAAAAAGCCGCTGCCAAAGCTGGCTCCGTGCCCTCCGCCGTGTTCCACGCAGCCGTAGGCAATGTTTTCTGCGGGCAGCTGGGCATCTCGGGCACGCTGCTCGCTGGGAAACCCCAGACCCGAGGGGGAAAAAAATTGGCTGCGACGGAGCACGAGGCTTTTCCAAGCCCGGCTCCCCTCCAACAAGCCCTTCGGGTAATTTGGGATGTTGCCAGCACATGGACGCAGCATCACACCTTGCTCCATGCCTCCTGCAGCCTTCGTTGGTACCAAAACAGCCCCCAGGGCTGGGGAGGGGTAGCGCTGAGCATTTGGGGCAGTTTTCATCATTCTGTAGAGCTTTAAATGACACGTACCAGCCTTAAATCCCATGTCTGGGGGGCTTCTGGGGGCTGTTTTCACTGCATTTTTAGAGCTGGGAAGCAGCCAAAGAGACTCGCACAACTGCAGCCCCTTCAGCAGGGCTGGGGCCACCCAAACCACCCCAAGACCCCAGCTGAACCCCACAGGCCACCCGCACAGGGATATTCTCCATCTCCAGGTGTGCCCTTGTGATTTTTGGGACACCATCTCCCCCCCTTTCTCCCTATTTTGCCATGCTGCACGGCATTAGCCTGTTATGCTCGGGCAAACCCACCTTGCACAGGGAATTTCTAGAGGGGAAAGAAAAAAAACAAACTTGATCCTGCTCAGCACCAAGCAGGATTTGCCCTCCAGCCAAAGCACCCCGTGCTAAACCTCGCGCCTGGCTGGCCCGCGCCGGGATGCCAAGCTCAAGCTTTGAATTCTCCTTCCCTCCTCGGGTTAATTTTGCACCCGGTGAGCGCAGTGGAGGAGCCCGGAGCTCCATGGATGCAGTGCCACCAAATCCCAGCGGGACCAGCTCATACACAGCCAGCAGGTCGCCTGTGCCAGTGGGTGAGGTTTTAACTCGAGCGCGGAGTTACGGGCAAGCTCCTCCCGGGAAAGCGGCTTTGAAGAGGTGCTTGCAATAGCAGCCAGCAGCTCCGCAGCTGTTTCTGCTTCCAGCAGCTCAAAAAGCCACCTTCCGCCAGGGGGGAAGCTAATTAACAAGGCAAATCACCTGCCGGGATGCCTTGAAGAAAAGGGGAAGGAGAGGAGGGCTGCAAACGTGCAGGGTGGAAGAAGGCACCCGGCCAACCCGCAGCCTTTGGCGCTCCAACGGTGCCAAAGTTTTGGAGGATGCAAGGCTGGCACGGGAGAGGGCAAATACTCCAAGCAGGCAGGGGACAGATGCTGGGAAATTGGGGATTTGGGGAGGAGCAGAGCACGTGCAGCAGCTGTGTAGGGTTCCCCTGCAGGAGGAGAGCTGGGGAAACATCCCCAGAGCGCGGCAGCATCGCTCCGAGCCCTCAGAGGAGGGATTTTTCCAGGGGAGTAACTCCCACGGCTAACAAAATGCTCATCCCATAATGGAAGAGCGATAGTTGTCACGGTGCTAATGGCATCCCAGCACAGCTCCACGCTGGCACTGGTGGTAAATGGGACCCTGCTCATCCCATCGCCCGCACACAGCTCAGAGGAGTTTTACCCATGCAACCGTGCTCGGTGGAACCTCTTCAAGAACAGGAAGCGCCAAGGGGAGCTCAGTGAGGTGCAGGTGGCGTGCTTTCACTCCCATGGCCCCAACGGTACCAAAAAAGCATCCACGGCCGAAAGATTTGACTGGCAAAACGTGTCCGAAAGCTCCTGGCCGCAGGGAACACGAGGAGTTGGCTGCAGCGAAGGGGGCTCTGCCTTCCCCAGGTGCGGCCTGAGCTTGGGGAGGCTCACGTTAAGAGCGGTCCCAACCTTGGCTTGCTGCTCGTGTTTTGGAACGTGGGGCAGACCCCCAATGTCAGCCCTGCTCCAAGGTGCAGGGCAGGGTGGCTGGAAGCTCTCCGAGAGCCCTGTTTTGGGGCCTGACCCATCCTGTGGGACAGATCCTGTCCTCAACGACAGGGATGCGACCCCTCGGCGGGTCCCCACAGCTCCTCAAACAGGTCCCCATGGTGGAGCCATGCCACCTCGCACCCTGCCACTGGGGATGGTGGCACACGTCCCATTTGGGGTCCCTGCAAGGGACAAGTGGCCTCCAAAAAGCCACCAGCTTGAGCCACCACATCCCTGTCTCTGGTGCTGAATCCAGGCATGAGCTTGCTCATTTTGTCACGACCCCGAGCCTCAAACCCGCCCATTTCTCACTACGCTGAGGCTCCCTTTGCCCGGATTCTTGGCATCTCATGGCAAAACGTCTCCAAACCAAGAAAGCAAACACAAACCAGAGCGGGGGCACCGCCAGCAGGACGCAGGCATGACATCCAAACGGGATCAACCCGAACCAACCAAAGCACTGGGAGCTGCCACCAGCCCACGCGAGGAACCCAACGGGGACTTCATGGGGACTTACCAGCCACGTCGTGGGCTTCCAGGGCGATGTCGGGCTCCTGGCGAGACAGAGGCGAGAAGAAGTTGGGGTCCTCTTGCAGGGGACAGAGCTCGGTGCCAGAGGGTCCCTTTCCGTCCCTGCTCATCATCGCCAGGTTGTCTGCAGCATAGAAGGCGGCTTCCTTGAGCTCCGTCCCTGCTTCCACCGATGTCCCAGATAGAGCCGGGCTCTCCAGAGGCGCTTTCGCATCTTTAACAAAAGCAGCTCTTCTCTCTTCACCTTGGGGGCACTCAAGGGCAGCAAAATTCTCTTTGTTTGGCTCCAGTGTCATTAACAGGGCTCTGCCTCCATCTCCCTGGCGCTCTCGCTGTTGCTCTGATAAAGTAGGGACAGCTTTCTCCATCCCTCGCCGATTGTGCTGTGTCACTTGCAAAAAAACACCGCACCGGGACTCGGGAGGGTTGACGGCCAGGGACTGCCGGAAAAATCTACAAGAAACAGAGATAAGAGAAGGGAAAATGAGAGAGGAGCCTGGATTTCTCCCAGGCAGAGGAGGCTGCGTGAGCGGCAAGTGGCTCCTAAAAACCCTGAAGCTTCCCAGCACGGGGCCTCGTCGCTATTCCCAACACTGGAATTCCCAAACCGTCTCGGTGCCCTCTGCTCGTCCCGTTTTTGCCGCTCCCCGAGCCCAGCCAAGCACTGGGGCACGACATCAGGTCCCATCGCTTGCCCTTTGGGAGCACCGATGCTGCCGGTAGCCAACACGGTGCCAGGTCACTCCCAGAGGTGACGTACCCTAAAACATCCCAGATCTCCCCAGTACAAAGCTTTTCCCCCAGCCCATTATTTGCTAAGTGGGAAGGCGGCTGGGGAGGGGATGCCTCCTTGCTTTGGTGGCATCCATCCCCTGCTACACTCCCCGCCAGCCAGAGAAAACCGTCACCCTCAAGCCCGTTATTTCCCCCCAAAATTAATCATGACGCAGCTGCAGGGAAGTGTTTGTATCCCCAAAGCCTCCCGGCTCCCCAAATCCATGGGTGTTTGGGACGCTGCCGAAACCAAGCAGGGTTGAAGCAGGAGAAACGCCTCAGCCTCGCACACCGACCCCATCGCTGAGGCCAAAATTGCCTCAAAACCAAGAAATCCTCTATCCCTGCAACCCTGCGTCCTTTCAGATGAGTTCAGCTGGCTGGGTCGAAGCAACGTCCTCATCAAAAACAGCACCCAGGGATCCTCCAAGGGTTTGGGTGCTCCTGGGGGCATGCCAGTTGTGTTTGTCCCCCCCCCCAAAAATAACCCATCTCCCCCAAACCCTTTCCACCACCTTAAAAAAAAAAAAAAAAAATCACCCGGGGGAAGTGGGGGGATCTTCAACCCCTCTGCTTTGACTGAGGGGCCAAATCCTGATCGGGGGGGGGGGGGGGGTTGGAGAATGGGAAGGAGGAAAGAGGTGCTAAAAAGCCTGGCTTATCAGCTAGCTGGAGGATAAAGGCACACAGGGAGAGCGGAGGAGCTAAATTTACCCAGCCAGGGAAGGAGAAGGCAGGGAGACTATAAATACCTTCAAGGTAACAATGCAAATGAAGAGAGGGAATTATTTGCGCTCTCGCAAGATGCTATTACCATCCGCTGTAGCCCAGGGCCACGGGAGGAGAGTGGCAGAACCCAGCCCAGCGTGTGGCACCGCAGTGACCCCAAAACCCTCTCCTGTCCCCCCAAAAGCCACTTCACTGCCTTCCTCTACAGGGCCGGGTGAGTCCCCGGCTGCACACACCCAACCAGCTATTGCTTGGGCTAGTCTCTTCCCAGCAATTAAAAAAAATAGCACTAAGACCTTAAAAAACAAACAAACAAACAAAAAAAAACACTAAAACCATGGCGTGGTCGCCTTTCCTCCAAATCAGCAGGGGTCAGCTCCCACAGCTGGCTTCCATTTGCGCGCCGCTTCCTCCGGCAGCACCCAACGCTCGCCCGTGGCTTCAAGCGAGCCAGGGACACCGCTCGATGAGGGCTTTTCCACCTGGGGTTTCGGAGCAGCAAACTCGAAGCGTCCCAAATCCCTTCTGCACCTCCCCTGTCACGGTTACGGAGTTTCCCACATCGCCGTCCCAGAGCTGCTCCCTCAAGCTGCTGGTGCCCAAGGGCTGGGGCAGAGGGTGCTCCGCCGGGATAAAGCCAGACCCCAGGGAAAGCTTCTGCTTCTCCCCAGCTCTGCTGAAAGCCAGGAGGAGGACACGCCGACGGTGGCGGGGCAGAGCATATCCTCTCCCCGTTCCTGCCATTGCGTCGTTCCAGGAGGCAGCGGCACCGGCTTGGCACGCGGAGGCAGGATCCAGAGCGGCTCAGCTGCCTGGAGGTTCCTCAAACCTCAGCACCAAATCAGAGAAAACAAAAATAAAAATAAAAAAATAGAAACCCACCCCTATTTCAAGAGCAGGCCTAAATTTCATCTCGGGAGCCAAGGGCTGACCGGGGAAAACAATGGCCCGTACATTTGCCCAGTGCCTCTTTGCCAAGCGTCGGGCGCCTGCAAGCAGAAAGCGGCGGAGGAGCGAGCCCGGCGGCGCTGCTGTCGCTAGCACATCCCACGGGCCACCTGCTCCACGCCTGCCCGCACGCGGGGACAGCCACCAAGCTGATCCTGCTGCCACGTCCCGGGAAAGCCAGCGGGGAGAGGGGGGACAGGGAGAGGGGATGCCCAAAATCGAGCAGGATGGGTCCCTGCCACCATCGGCGCATCCCTCCGCCAGCCACATGGCTGGCACCGGGGAGGCTTGTCCCAAGCTTCCTGGAAAGCTGCGAGAGCCAGGCATGCAGCCAAACGGAGAGAAATCACCCCAAAACGCATCACCCTGCTCCTGGAAAAAAACCACCAACCAACCGACCGACACAACAACCAAACACAGCACGACAACGTGGGCACATGGCGGAAAGGCGCGTCGCCCTTCCTGCGAAGGGACCCATAGAAACCGGGCTAAGTAAATGGGGGGTTGGGTTTTTTTTCCTCCTTTAAACAGAAAGCAGCAGCCCAGTTCGGCTCTGCCAGCGACACAAGCCCTGCATCCCCACAGCACCCCAAAGCCGCCGGCGCAAATCCCAACATGGCCAAGAAACCGGGATTTTGGTTAAAACACACCGAGCG
>CM021725.1:315539-343528 GCA_011074415.1 Stictonetta naevosa | reverse complement strand
CTAAAGGGGAGGGGGGAGCGGCGGCGCGGATCGTGCGTCATCGCGGCGCGACGGCAGCGCCTCGCCGCCATCTTGGGGAGGGAGCGGGGGGAAGGCCTCTGGGATGGGAGGGGGCGGCCCCGAGCTGTCCGCTCCGGGCCTCAGGAGACCCACAGGGCCCCTGTGGTCCTGTCAGCCCCACAGGGCGCCCTTGGTCCTGCCCTAAAAAGTCCCCATGGCACTTTCACCCCCAAAGAGTCCCCGTGGCCCTGCCCCAAAAGGTCCCCGTGGACTTGATACCCCCCTGGGGGTCCCATGGCCCTGCCCCAAAAGGTCCCCATGGTCTTGTCATCCCCAAAGAGTCCCCATGGCCCTGGCAATAAAAGTCCTCATGGACTTGACGCCCTCAAACGGCCCCCATGGTCCTGTCCCCAGACAGTTCCATGGCGCTGCCCCAGAAGGTCCCCGTGGACTTGACACCCCCAAAGGGCACCTATGGCCCTACCCCAAAAGGTCCCCATGGTCCTGTCACCCCCAAAGAATTCCCATGTCCCTGCCCCAAAAGGCCCCATGGACTTGACACCACAAAGGGCCCCCGGGGTCCTGCCCTAAAAGGTCCCCATGGTCCTGTCACCCCTTGAAGGTCCCATGGCCCTGCCCCTAAAGGCTGGGGACGGATGGATGAGGGCCGCCAGGGTGCTGGGGACAGGGTGGGATTGGGGACAGGACCCAAAATGGTGACAGGTGACACTACAAGTGTCTTGTCACGGTGATGCCAACACTGTTTATTCTTTGGGGACAGGAAACCTGCTGAGATCGGGATTAAACAGCCTTTGGAAACGGTGGCCCCAGACACCATTTACACGCTGGTGGCCTGGGCATCTTCACCGCCCTCGTCCCAGCTCTGTGTCCCCAGGGGCCGGCGTCCTGTCCTGCCCGGGTGGCCCAGGACCTGGGTGATGGCACACCGCAGACTGGCGTTCTCCTGCTCCAGTGCCGACAGCCGGCTCTCCTGCGAGGGGACAGCGTCAGCACCCACCACATGTCCCTGTCCCAAGCTCTGGGGCTCCTGGAGCTCTTACCAGCACTCTGCCCTTCTCCTCGCTGGCCTTCAACCTCTCCAGGTCCTTCTTCCGTATGCCTTCAGCAGCCGTCAACCTAAAATTTAGAGCCAGGGATGAGCCTGGACCCCCCACCAGTAGCTGACAGCAGCTTGGGGTCAGCAGAGCCGGGTGCTGGGCACCGCTTTGGGGCCACAAAGGCTTTGAGGACACCCAGGCTTTGAGGACACCCAGGCTTTGGGGACACCCAGGCTTTGGGGACACCCACCTGGCACCCAGGTTGGCCAAGCGTGCATTGGCCTCCTCCAGCTGCTGGCGGAGCCGCTCGAGCTGCTCACGGTGCTGGCCCTGCTCCTGCTGCAGCCCACGGTGCTGAGCCTCCAGCTCGCCCGCCCGCACTTCTGCCAGCCGCAGCTTCTCCTGGCTCTCTGCCACCTCCTTCCCCAGCGCCTCAATCAGCCGCCCGTGCTGGGGGGGGGACATGAGGGCAGACGTCAGGAGGGAGTCCCATGGGTGCCAGGGTGGGTGCCAGAGTGGGTGCCACCCTCCCCAGGGTTACCTTTTCCAGGGGACGGATGGCGTAGAGCTCACCCTGGGCCGCCGCTGCCTCCTCGGCGTAGCGCTGCCACGGCACCGTGGATTTACGTGGCAGTGACACCGATGAGCGCAGCTTCGAGCGTCCCTGTGGCACCAGTGGCACCCATCAGCGTGGGCACCCTTGGGCGCACAGCAGGGTGGGTGCTGCGCAAAGGGGGCCTGTTGCCCCCAAAGGGTCCCTGTGGACCTGTTGCCCCCAAAGGGTCTCCACGGTCTTGTCTTGAGGGGTCCCCAGGACCCTGTGATCCCCAAGGGGTCTCCAAGGTCCCGTCATCCCCAAAGAGTCCCCATGGCTCAGTTGTCCCCAGAGGGTCCCTATGATCCTACCACAAATGTTCCCCATGGCCTTGCCATCCACAAAGGGACCCCATGGCTCCGTTGTCCCCAATGGGTCCCCACGGTCTTGTCCTGAGAGATCCCCTGGCCCCATCATCCCAGGTTCCCCATGATCCCACTCCAAAAGGTCCCCATGGCGATGCCTCCCTCAAGGCGTCCCCACAGCCCAAAAGGTGCCACCCACGGTGCCACAGGTACTGCAGCACCCCCAGGGGCTGGCTCACCGTGGCATTGCGAGGGCCAGAGGACCCTGCGGTGTCCTCGCCTTGTGGCTCTGCCACGTGTTCGGCGCTGCTCTGCTTGCGCAGGCGGCGGCCAGATTTGTTCTGCGCCGGCACACTCTGGGTGCGCTGCACGTTCCTCCGCTCCCGGCTGGGGTGCGGGGACGGCACCCGTGCTGGCTCCGCTTCCGTCCCATCCTCGCGGCTGCGGACGCGGCGGATGCTGATGAGCGACTGGCTCTTGATGAGGGGGCTGTGCTTGCTCAGGTCCCGTGGTGGCATGAAGCCCGGCTTGCGGCTCTCCGCCAGGCTGGGCAAGGAGATGGGTGGTGGCACGGGTGGGCACCAGGGAGGTGTTGGACCCAGGAGGGACCGGGACCACCCCAAGTCCCACTGGGACCAGAGCTGTCCTGAAGCTATTTGCATCCATTTGGGGGATCCACCCAAGAGCAGAAACAGCCCCTAAACCCACCTGGGACCAGAAACATCCTCTGGACCCAGCCTGGACCAGAAGTCTCCCCCAAACCCAGCTGACAGCAGAACCTTAAACCCTTGAACCGTCCCTGGAAGCCAGCCTGGAGCAGAGTCATCCTGAAGCCATCTGGGACCCAGCTGGGATCAGTCACCTCAAACCCAGAGTCACCCTGGACCCAACCAGGAGCAGAACCGCCCCAAATGGCTCCCAGTGTCACCCTTCTGGCCCCACATGTCCTCCTTGGCCACACATGTGTCCCCTGTCCACCCCCTGGTACCTTCGCTCCGTGGTGGAGCTGAGCCGGACGGAGACGGGGACAGGCGTGCCCTCCCTGATGGCATTGAGGATGGTGGGCAGGGGCTCCAGCTCCTCCTGTGTGGCCTGCCAGGACAAAACAGGGACTTTATGGGGATGTTGGGTGGCCCTAGGGCAGGTGACACACATGGGGCAGCGAGAACCCAGCTCTGCGCATGGGGATAAGAAGGTAGCCGGTGTCACCAGCCACCCTTGGGGACACACATGGGTAGTGGCACCTGGTCCAGGCTGGAAAAGATGTCACAGAGCAGGAGGTGGAGGGTGGCGAGCTCCAGGGCCAGGTCCACGTAGCCGTCATAGGTGGCCATGTGGACGCCGCTCTCAGGGTTGGCCACGCTCTGCAGGAAGGCGGTCATGGTGCTCCAGTTGCTCTCCAGGAACTCGTTCATGAAGCCCATGTAGGCCTCCTTCTCACCAAACCTGGGGACCGTGATGGCCTGTCACAGGTGGGCTGGCTGATGGTCTGGGCCACCACCTGAATCATGGGCCAGGCCACCTCCGGGGACCTCCCTCCCCACCAGTACCGCTGGTGTGCCGCAACTTACGTGGTGAAGTTGGCCAGGTTCTGGATGACCTTGGCCACAAGGGTGAGGGTGCGGGCGGTGGCCTCGCTTGGGTACTCCTGGACGAGGCCGAAGAGACTGGGGGACATGATGGCGGGGCAGAGAAACCGCAGGAAGAGGGAGGCCGAGACCAGGCGCTGCCCGATGGCCGCCTTGCCCCGTGCTGCACACTCCTCCTGCCACGCCGCGAAGATCTCGCCCAGCTCTGCCGGGAAGGCTCTGCAGGGAGAGACGGGGTGGGTGGGTGTCCCTGAAGTACCCCCACGTGCCACTGTGACGTACTGTGGGACGTGGTGCCCGCCATGCCTGAGCTTGTCCCCGTGATGGTCCCCTGTGTCTGTCCCAGACTTGTCCCCATCCATGTCCCTCCTGGTGCCCATTGCCGTGTCCATCCCAGGCATGGTGCCTTTCTCTGTTCCTGTCCCCCATGTCTGTCTCCAGACTTGTCCCCATGTCCTTCCCGATGTCCATCCCAGTGTCAGGGCCCATTCCCATGCCCATGCCCAAGCCCATCCCCGGGTCTTCCTGCTGGTGACAGTCCCCATGCCCTCTCCCATGCCCGTCCCATTGCCCGTGCCATTGCCCAACCCCTTTACTGTCCCCAAGCCCATCCCTATGCAGGTGCCCACCCCGTGGCCAGCCCCGTGCCCACCCAGGGGCTGTCCCTCACTCGCAGGACATGGCGATGCGCTGGAAGGTCTCCTCGCAGACCTGCCGCAGGTTATTCTGGTTGTCGGAGAGGTCGGGGCCAGCGCATTTGCTGGGGTCGACCTCACAGCTATCGTCCGAGGTGCAGAGTTGGGCCAAGGCCTCACCTGGGCATCAGGGGACATCCGGTGAGGGACTGGCTGGCCACCACCACGTGCTTGGCTGTGACAAGCCCCCAGGGATGTCCTAGGGGTGTCCTGCAGCCCAAAATGCCCCACAACATCCTGCCCATGCTCTGCACCCCATAATGCCCCCAAAACCCTTTAATGCCCAGCCATACCCAGCGTGTCCTGGAGGTACTTGCCCCCCACCAGTTTCATGTATTCATCAATGGCCTTGGTGGCCAGTGTGTTCTCGCGGAAGATCAGCGCCTCCCGGTCGTCAAAGCGGTCCAGCTCGGCCACACCAAGGTCAATGAGGAACGCCTGTGGGGTGGCCATGTTGAGAGGCTTAACCCATGGCCCCAACGTGACTTGACAACTCCAGCCCAGGCAGTGCCTGGATCTCCTGGAATCCCCTCGAACTGCATTTCATATCCTATCCCATCCCATCCCACTCACAGTACCATGCCATGCCTTGCCATGCCATCCCAACCCAATCCAACCCAACCCAGCCCAACCCATCCACCCCATTCCACCCATCCTATCCCATCCATCCCACCCCTTTCCAACACGGCCCAACTCAACCCATCCAGCCCATCCCATCCCAAACCAACCCCTTCCTTGCCATCCCACCTATCTGAAAGCATCATTGCCTGGACAATGCCCAGGTCTCCTGGCACCCTCAGCCCACCCCAACTCACCATGCCTACCTCAACTCCTCTCTTGTCCTGACCCTCCATGCCCATGCCACTATGGGCAACACCTGTCTCATGGCCAACCCTCCATGCCCATGGGACCTCAAACAACACCCATTTTGTCCCCCTTCCTACCCCAGCTTGCTATGCCCATGACACCCCAGGCAACACCCATCTCATCCCCGTCCCACCCCAACCACCACATCCACCACATCTCGGTCATCACTTGCTCTACCTTGGCTTTCCCAGTGCTCTGCAAGACATGGACCAAGGCGCCGGCCAGCTCTTCCTTGTGCCGCACGGCGATGGTGGGCTCCAGGTGGGCACACAGCTCCCGGTAGTGGAAGGTGATGAATTCAGCCAACTCCTTGTAGCGTACGATGGGCAGCACCCGCACCTCACGGTACCGCCCACGCACCCGCACCGACGGTGCCCGTTCACCGCTGCCATGGCCACTCAGTGGGCACCAACGCTCCAGGGGCTGCCGGGCGGCTGACAACTCTGCCAAGGGGATGGTGACAGATGCCACCGTCTGGCAGGGGTGGCCCTGGTCATCGCGGCAGAGGGTGAGGGTGAGGGCGCGGGCGGGTGGCAGGGCAGCCAGCTGGAAGAGCTCGCCCCAGAAGAGCTCGCCATCAGGACCGGCCACCTTGGCAGTGGTGCGAGCGAAGAGCACGCCATCCAGGTGGAGGTGACAGCGGAGGCGGCGCCGGGGTGGCAGGTCCCGTGCCTCGTACACCCACAGGCTCAGCGCCAGCTCCAGCCGCTCGCAGTTGTCCTGGGGGGGGGTGGGGACGAACCGTTGGGTCGGGGTAATGGGGACGTAAAGTCAGGGGGAGTGCTGGGGGGGGACATGGCATGGGGGGTTTGCGGGTGGACATGGGGACAGGAGGGGACATGGAGGGATGGGAGGGGTCACTGGGGCAGGAGGGGACAAGGGACTGGAGGGGTCATGGGGACAAGATGGGACACTGAGGACTGGAGGGGATATGGGGACAGGAGGGGACAGGGAATTCTGCAGAGGGACAGGGACAGGATGGAACACGGGACAGAAGCAGGACATGGGGGAATGCCAAGCCCTCAGGACAAAAGGGGGCATGGGTGGGGACAGGACCCATACTCAGGATGCTGGGGGGTGTCCCTGGGGGTGGCGGGGGTGTCCCGTGGGTGCCCATCCCCACAGTCCCACCTTGTTGGGCTGCACAGTCCGGCGCAGGTTCTCGATCCATCGGTCGCGCTCGGCCAAGGACGTGCAGCCGAAAGACCGGCTGCCCTCACCAGTGATGATCTGGGTGCATGGAAGGTGTCAGGAAGGCACCCTGGGGTGCCCAGGGGATGGTCCTGGATTGGGACCTGTGTCAGGGTCATCTGGGTGCTTATGGCTGTGCTAGGGTGTGCCGGGTGCACAGTGGGGATCCCCTGGGGGCTTGGGCAGGGTGCCCTTAGTGCCCTCGGTGTGCCAGGAGCCAGGCAAGGAATTATGTTGGAGTGCTTGGGGTGCTCTGGGTGCTCCTCCAGGGTGTTCTGGGTGCATGGGCATGATTTCTGGGTGCCTTGGGTGCCTCAGATGCCTGTGCAGGTTGCCCCGGGTGCCTCTCCAGGATGTCTGGGATTCCCGTGCAGGATGTCCTAGATGCTCTGTCTCCCCCTCCAGGGTGCCCTGAGTGCCCTGGCCACCTCCCAAGGGTGCCCCAGGTGTGTGGCCAGGACCATTACCTGGAAGCAGAACTTCTCGCCCACGATGCTGCCATGCATGGGCCGGATGATGACGTTGTTCCCGGTGAGGTCCAGCTCGGCAGCACTCGGCGGTGGCAGCAGGGACTCACGTGAACCACTCTGGCTTGGGGTCCTGAGGGGACACGGGTGCCACCAGGGGCCCTCCCCAGTGTCCCCACCATTGTCCCCGCCACCCTCCATGGCACCGTACCTCTCGCCATCAGCCACTGCCGTTGTCTCTGTTTTGGCCACTGAGCGCCCTTTCCGATCCCGGAGGCGCTTCCACAGCAGGCCCTGGTTTAGGGACAAGGGGATGGATGCCATGCGAGCTCCTGGGTGCAGCATGGCACCCAAGGGTGGCACCAGGACCAGGATGCCCACCTTGACATTGCTGAACTGGGAGGTGGCCGAAGCATCGCTGTCAGTGCCTTTCCCTGCTGCCCGTGTGTTTCTCTCCTCCGTGGCCGGGTCTGCTGGAGCCACCCACATCAGCCCCCCCCCCCTTATGTGCACCCCCAGCCCCCCAACACCATGGTAGGGTGCAGAGGGCAGGATACAGCCCAATTCCCCCCCCACACACACTGCCCCGGGAAACATCAACCAAAGCAGGAGGGAGGAAGGAGTCCTCCTGCCCCCCGAGGTTCTGGGTGCCAAATCCTGCCCACCTGTAGCCCTAACATTCAGCCAAGCTTTGGGTGCAGCCTGTTCATGGGTGCAAGGGAGAAAGGTGCAGAGGGGCTGGGGGGGACCGGGGAGGGGGAACTCACCTCCCTGCGCGGTGCAGAGCAGCCAGCGGCGGGGGCCCATGGCTGGCGGTGGTGGCGCCTGCCTGTGCTGATGGGGGCACGGGGAGGAAGCCGAAAGCGCTTATCGGCCGGATCAGCACACGCAGCAGTGTGGAGGAAGCAGTGACGGCACCCGGCATCCTTGCACGGAGGACTTCCTCCAGGCCCCCCGCTCAGTGTGGTGCAAGGTGAGGGGCATGGCACAGGGCACAGCGTGGGGCACAGGGTGTGGGGCACGGTGCACAATGCATGACACACGGCACGGAGCATGGTGTGGCGCATGGCGTGGTACGCGGCACGGAGCACGGGGCATGCAGCGTTGGGTGCGTGGCATGGTGCAAAGCACAGGGCATGGGGTGGTGTGTGGCATGCTGGATAACATGGAACATGGCACAAGGCATCGCACAGGGCATGGCCACGATGCATGGCGTGGTGCATGGTGCATGGTGTGTGATGCGTGGTGTGTAGTGCAAGGCAATGTGCGCGGTGCATGGCGCATGGCCCAAAGGCTCCACGCACAGGCGCTACGCCGGAGCTTGCACCAGCACCTGCCAACACCCCTGTCATCAGCTCACCGGTGTCCCTCCTGCCACCCGCTGGGTGCAGGCTGGTGCTCTCGGAGATGGAGCTCGCGGTCCGGTTCCTGCTCCTGCACGAAGCCTGACAGCGCAGCTGGGTCAGGCACCACCACCTCCAGCAGCCCGTGCACCCCAGGGTGCCCAGGGGTCCCCATGTCCTCACCTCCTCGTCCCTGCCCATGTGGATCAGCTGTCCGTCCACCAGTGAGAAGTTGGAGACGTCCCACACTGGCGCATCGGGTGCGGGAGCCAGTGGGATTGTTGGTGTGCTGTGAATGCTCTCTGGGGCTGGGGGTGCAGAGCAGGGTGTCAGGACCACCCGATGGGCGCTCATATGGTCAGCATGGTGGCGCCAGGGGACATGGCTGTAACCGTGCCACCGTAGGTGTGACAAAGTCAGGGCACATGGGGCCATGGCGTGGTTGGGGTGATGGTGCTAGGGGCCACGGGGCCACTGCTGGGCCACTGTGGGTGCTGTGATGCCAGGAGCCATGTGGCCATGGCCGTGCCACCAGGGGTGCAGTGATGCTGGAGGACACGTGGCCATGGAGGTGCTACCACAAGGGTGGCAATGCCAAGGGACATGCAGCTGTGGCCATGCCAACATCAGTGTGGCAATGCTGGGTCACACGTGGCCACTACCAAACCCTGTACAGGTCACGCACAGGGACCCAGCCATCCTGCCCCCATAGGTGCCCCCCACCCAGCAGTGGCAAAGCCTGGCCGCATCCTGCCCCCACATCATGGCCCAGCTCACAGCCCCTGTGACCCTCACCATTACCCACCCATCACCCGTCACCCCCCAGACCGCCATGGTCTCCACCACCCCTCACTACCCATTGCTCCCACCCTGTCACCCATAACCCACCCACCACCCGTTGCCCCCAACCCACCACCCACCACCCAGCTCCTCCCAGATCATCTCCCACGTCCATTGCCCGTCACCCATCACCCCCACCCCCCTTCCCCAACCAGTCACCCACCACCATCACCCGCTCCCCAGCACCTGTCACCCGCACCCTAACCCCTCAGCACCCCCGTACTTGGCAGAGCATCACGATGCACCCGCTCAGCCCTGGCACCGCTCTCCCCATGGCCCTTTCTCTTGGACATGGAGCGCAAATACTTCTGCAGTGTGGCCTTGCCACCTTCGGGACTCCGTGGCTCCTTGGACACCTTGGAGGGGGCCGAGAAAGCCCGCTGGAAGAGGGACCGGCGGGTGCTGGCTTTGGGTGCCCCCTTTCCAGCTCCATCATCGGGGCCGTCGGATTCGGGTTGGCTGTAGGAACGCTTCCAGCCCTGCAGCCGGGTCCAGCGCCGGCTGCCCGGTGATCCCGTGCCCCGCTCAGGTTCCCGGTCACCCATGGGTGCTGCAGTTCGCCATTTGTAGGTCTTCAGCAGCGTCAGCGTCTCGGCTGCCGCTGGGGGTTTCTCTACCTCCATCTGTGGGATGGGGAAAGCCCCATGAGCCACATCCACCAGGGTGCCCATGGGCTGGGGTGGGGACCTGGGGTGGTGGTGGTGGGGAGGGCACCCTTGGCTGGCACCCCCAATGAGGTGAGCCCATCCAAGAATCCCTG
Source organism: Stictonetta naevosa (assembly GCA_011074415.1). NCBI lineage: Eukaryota > Metazoa > Chordata > Aves > Anseriformes > Anatidae > Stictonetta > Stictonetta naevosa. Next base: position 333,818 of record CM021725.1, on the reverse strand, counting down.
TTTGGGTGCCCCTGTCCACACAACCCTTCTGGGGCACTCTTATGTGGGCACCCCTATTTGGGCACCCCTCTCCAATGGGCAGCCATTTCTTGGCACCCTCCTCCAGGCACCCCTATTTGTCCAAGCACCCACATAGAGACACCCCAATCCAGCACCCGGGGGTGCCCTGGATAACGGGACCTAAATAGGGGGTGCTTGGCTGGGGGTGCCCAAAGTGGGGCATCCAGCTTGGGCTGTCTGGATGGAGACAACAGGGTGCGAAACCCTCCAGGGTGGGGTGACAGCTCAGGATGGGTGATGGTGGCCGTGGGGTGGCCCCACGTGACAAGGGGCTCCCCATCTCCATGGGTGCCCATGCTCACGGAGTGGCCAACACAGTGCTGCCAACCCCGAAACCCACGCCACCCCCCAAACCCTCCCATGCTGGGGCACAGTGGCAGCAGGATACGGTGCCACTGGGGCACGGTGACACCGGGTTAGGGTGACACCCGGGTGGGTGGCCCTGCAGCCACCCCAGCCCCAGGCGCAGGCGGGTGCCGGAGATGTTTCCGTCGCCATCGCAGCCACGCCGCCGCGGCATTTCCTCCCGGCACCTGCACCCTGCGCGTGCCCCACACCCGCCCCGGGGGGGGCTCCGGGGATGGGTGACCCCCCAACCCCACCCAGCACCCCAGGGTGGGTGCAGGCCAAGGTGGGGGGGGGTGTTCCTGTGGTGCTGGTTGCACTCCACAGCTTCCTTCGGGGGGCACCCACAGGGTGGAAGTGAGCTGCAGGCGCCCGCCGATTTGGGGTGCCAGCACCCCAGTGCTGAGCTGGGGCGGATGCCCCAGAGCTGGGGGTGGTGCCGGTGCTTTTGGAGCCCACTCCCCCCTCTCCCCAGCTAGCAGCACCCTCCAGCACCCCCAGCACCCATGGAGCACCCTTTGCTCAGCAGGGAGCTGCTTCACTCCATGCTAGCACTCCACGTCCCCCCTTTGGCTCCTCCCCCACCCCCGGCTGCTCCTGAGGCTGGAGCATCACCCCAGGGTGCCACCTCCCTGTGGACCCCCCAGCCCCGCCGTACCTCGGCCGCTTGCTGCCTTCTCGGCACCCAGGCTCAGCCGCCCTGGTTCCTGCCGTGGCTTCCCCATGTGACCAGGCAGGAGTTTCAGTCACACCCTCACCTCCGCCTCTGCCCCGCTGATGTTATCGGTGCTCCCAGCCTGGCCAGATCACACTCGGCCACAGCCCCGGAGGGCACTGAGCCGGGAGAGCCATGCCGGGCCCTCTGTCAGGCGCTCAGGAAATGCCGGAGGCCAGTTGTGTACGTCCAGCTTAAAGGCTATCATTAGGTTTCAGAGTGAACAGGTGGTGGAGACGGTAGCGCTGGAGCATCACGGTGTGTGGTGGTGCGTGGACGCCTCTGGGGGCTGGGTGGGGAGGGTGGGCGACCCCAGCTGGTGCTGGGGTGGGGGCTTGGGGGTCTCCAAAGTGGGCTGCGCTTGGGCTGTCCTGATGGACACGGGTCACGCATGTGCACGTGCACACCCACGCACAGGGAACGGGAACCTATGGCTGTCCACCACCCCGTGCCTCAGTTTCCCCCTTGCTCCCCAGGGGCCGAGCTGCTGTCCCGGCACTGACTTTATTAGGGGGTGCTTGTGGCCAGTGGGACCACGGCAGGACCTGTGCAGGCCAGTGTCCTTTGGGGCTGCAGACATTCTGGGGCAGGGTCCTTCTGGGCTGGCGTCCCCTGGGTGCCCACCCAGACTGGTGTCCATCCAGGCTGGCATCCATCTGTCTGTCCGGACCGGGGTCCAGCTGGTGTCCGTTGTCCGGCATCCATCCAGAGTGGTGTCACCCATCAGACCACCATCCGTCCAGACTGGGATCTGACCTTAGCAGCACCCATGCAGGCCAGCACCCACCCAGAGCAGCACCCTTGGAGGCCAGTCCTCACTGTGAAGGAGAGCAGAACCCACAGGCAGTCCCGGCACCGAATCCGCTCCCACCTCCAGCCTCAGTGGGCTGCACCACCAAAACCCCCACCCCCAGGAGATGCCGCGGAAGCCGGTGCCCACCTCAAAGCCACGCCAGGTCCTGATCTCCTGGAAGAGGGAGTCACCGGGGCAGCTGGTGTTCACCACCTGCCGGTGGCCGCGCAGGGTGTAGTCGTGGCGGAGCCGGCCCGCCCTGACGGCGCAGGGCAGGAGGCCGTCGCGCACCAACGCGATGGCATCGGGATCGGGCAGGGTGGCCGAGAAGTTGCCCACGTAGCCCACGCCGTAGCCTCTGGTGTTGTGGCCTCTGGTGTGGGCACCCACCCAGTGCCACCCCCGACCTTGGTACAGGTACCCGTCCGAGCCCACCACGAAGCTGCAGGCGCCCAAGGGTGGTTAGCGCAAGGTGCACGGAGTTGGGTGGCGGGGACCACAACAGGGTGACGGGGACCGGGGCAGGGTGACGGGGGCCATGGTGGGGTGATGGGGACCACGGTGGGGTGACAGGGACCACATTGGGGTGACGGGGATGGCAGCAGGGTGACGGTGCCATCGGTCTCACCTGTAGCCGATGTCATCCCAGCCACGGGTGTCCTGGTGGAAGCGCTGCATGGAGCGCATGGCGTGGGTGCAGGCGGTGAAGGTGCGGCACGGGGCGCTGGGCACGAAGGTGTGGTGGATGTAGACAGAGCCCAGGGGTAGGGACAAGGGTCTGGGGGTGCCCCGGTAGGGACGGGCGCCCCACATGCACCGGGGGACGATGGCTGGGCAGTCTGTGAGGGAAGGCAGGTGGTGGCAGCAGGGACTTGCCCGGTCCCATGGGCAGCTGGGGACACGCGTGGTCCTGGGGACGTGGAGCATCTGCCCTTGGCTGGAGATGTGGCTTTGTCCCAGGGGACCCGCTCCAGGGGACACGGTGGTGGCCATCCAAGGGGACACAGTGGTGCCCATCCGAGGGAACATGGTGGTGGCCATTCAAGGGGCCATGGTGGTGGCCAGCTGGAGATCCACCATCTGGGGACACACCAGCATCCCTCTTGGGAGCCCAGTGGTGTCCGGCCATGCCAGTCCGTGTGTCACCACTTGGCTCTCAGACCTTGACAATGACACCTCCACTGGGGTGACACCGAGTGCCCCAAGCCCCACCCACGCCCAGCACCCATCCCGGCACCCAGCACCCGCCCTCCCACCCAACTTTTCTTTCTGGGGGGTGCCACCTCCCTACCGACATAGGTCTCCATGAAGTCCTGCGCCGCCTGGCGAGCGATAGCCTCCTCCTCCTCCACACCCACGTCCTCCAAGAGCCCTCGGGTGGGTGGCAGCACCCGGAGCAGGCGCAGCATTGCCACCACCTCCTCCTCCAGCTTCTTCAGCCCTGTCAGCGCCCTGAAATCCCGGCGCCGGTAGCTGCTGGGGGGCCGCCCGCTCGCGGTGCCGTTGTCCGTCCCGTAGTAGCTCCGGAGCAGGGGGGCGAGCGGGATGGGTGCCTCGGCCAGGCGGGCACCCAGCAGCACCCCATCCAGCGCCCCATTGGCGGCGGCTTCGGGGACGGGTGAAGGGGGACCCAGCAGGGTGAAGTTTTGGGGGTTTTCCACATCATCCCAGCACCCGTTGGGTCCCAGGGTGGCCCCGCTGTGGTTGCGGGCATGAGCCAAGAGGAAAGCTGTCCCCAACGCCTCGGTGACGGTGACGGCGTAGAGGGCATCGAGGGCAGCGGGGGGCTCGGGCGTGGGGCCGGACCACCCTGCTGACCGCCTCAGCCCCACTTCCACGCCTGCAAGCAGTGGCGTGAGGGCCACGGTGGAGCCGTCAGGTGCCAGCACCACGCCGCGCTCAGGCGCCGTGGGGTCAGGGCGCAGGAGCTGGGTGAGCAGTGCCCACTGCTCAGGGCTGAGTGCTGGCACGGCTGGCGGGGCGGTGGGGGGGGTCCCCCAGCACGGCTCGGCACCCAGGGGTGCTGCAGCTCCCCAGTGCCCGCGCCAGCTCCGGCAGGCTGAGGTCCTCGGTGGCCTCCAGGGTTTCCACGATCTGCACCACCGTGTCCATGTGGCGCGGGGGCAGAGCTGGGAGGGGGGGATGGAGGCAGGTGTGGGGGGGATGCACCCAAAATTGGGAAGGGAAAGTCCCCGTAACGGAGGAAATGCACCTGAAATGAGGCAGTCTCACCCACACTGTGTGTGAAATGGGGTGAAAGCGCCCAGGAAAGAGCAAAGGCACCCATGGCGGGGTGAAGGCACGAGGAGGTGGGTGAAAGGAGCCAGAGAAGGGCAAATGGACCCAAAATGGGACAAACACACCCAGAAATGAGCAAATGCACCCGGAGCAGGATGCATGCACCCAAACCAGAGGGAACGCACCCAGAAAAATGCACCCAGTAAAAGGTGAATGCACCCAGAGAAAGGTGAATGCACCCAGAACAGGGCAAAAGCACCCAGAAAAAAAAAACAAAAGCACCCAAAAAATGGGGAAAAGCCCCCAAAGCAGAGCAAATGTACCCAGAGGAGGGCAAAAGCAGCCAGAACGGGGCAAATGCACCCCAACAAGGGCAAATGCACCAAAAATTGGGCAAATGCACCCCAAAGAGGGCAAATCCGTCCAGAAAGCAACGTGAAAGTACCTGGAGCAGGGCCAAGGAATGCAGAAAAGGGCAAAAGCACCGAAAGCAGGGAAATACGCACCCACAGCAGGATGGATGCGTGCCAGAAAATGACAAAAGCACCCAGAAAAGGGCAAAAGCACCCCAAAACAAGGTGACAGCACCCGGTACGAGCACCTGGAGCCCTACTGAAGCAAAATGCACCCAAAACTGGAGGCACCCCCGAAACGCATACACACCCTCCCCCCCCGGACCCTCAATCTGCTTCGATTTAGGGCAAAAATCTCACTAATTAGGGAAAAAAAAAAGCATAACTGGAGCCGTTTGGGCCAGAAAGGGGGCTTGCGGTCATGTGAGCAGCCACAGCACGCGTGTGGCAGAGCCATGGCATGTCGCGGCATGTCCCGGCGCGTTGGGGCGTGTTGTGGCCCGTCATGACATGCTGTCATGGGGTGTCCCCCTACCTGTGCCAAGCCAGGCGCAGACGCTGAGCGCCACGACGAGCCACGGGAGCATGGCGCAGGGCAGGATGCAGCCCCCGGTCGATGCATCACACGGACTTTGTCCCCACGCCTGGGGGTGTCACCAGGGCACGGTGGCCACTGGGGGGGGGGAACGGGCACCTGGAGGGTGGCACCCGCGTGTGGCATGTGTGTGCTGTGTGGGCAGCTCACGTGTGCACTGTGTGCGTGTGCGAGGCAGCGTGCACATGCATGTGCAGGGGGTGGAGCCTGGGAAGGGGATCTGTGCATGGGATGTGTGTGCATACGTGCATGTGTGGGCATGGTGTGTCCATGGGGTGTGTGCACACGTGTGTGTGCAGGCACACGTGTGAGTGCACATGGAGTGTGCACACATAACGTGTACATGCGTACACATGCACACATGCACAGAGGTGTGTGTTTCCACACGTGATTCCATGCGTGTGCATGCATGTGCGTGTGTGTGCACCGACTCCACAGCCCCATTCCCCCTCCCTAGTCCCCCCACCTCCTGCACTACTGGTTAAACTGGATCCCAGCCAGGGGGCGGGACTAAAACGCTCCAGGTGGGACCCTTGGGTGCCCTCCCCCCCCCAGCAGCTCCAGCACCCATGGGTGCCACGCTGAGGGTGCCCCAGTGCCCATGGGTGTGGTGGGAGCGTGCACCATTCTGTGGGTGGCCAGAGCACCCATGGGTGCGGTGGCAGGGTTGCAGCATGCTATGGGTGGCCCAGCACCCACGCTGCCAGTAAGCGTGTCAGGGCATGATGCCACCAGGACATGTATGGAGGGGACAATGCCACCAGGACACACGTGGAGGACAATGCCACCAGGACACGTCACAGCATGAAGCCACCAGGACACGCATGAAGGGGACAATGCCACCAGGACATGTATGGAGGGGACAATGCCACCGGGACATGTCAGGGGACAATGCCACCAGCATACACACGGTGGCACAGCGGCATCAGGACACATCAGGGGATGATGCCACCAGGAAACATCAAGCCATGATGATGACACCAGGACGCGCGCGGTGACACCGAGCTGCGGGGACACGTGACAATGCCGGGCTGTGTCCCCACCCCCAGCCCAACCTTCGCCCTGTCCCCGTTCCGGGTGCCAAAGTGCGTTCCCAACGAGTAGGGACCATGGTGGCGGCTTGGGTGCTGGGTCCCCTGGGTGCCCTGCTCCTCGCCCTGCTGCTGCGGTGGCTGCAGGGCGCGGTGGCCGCTGTCACCGGCTTCCGGGCTGCTTGTCACCATCTGCGCCACTTCCCCCGGCCACCCTGGCGCAACTGGCTGCTAGGTCACACCGGCATGGTGAGGGGACATGGGGACGGGGCAGTGGCACCGGCAGGGGGAAAGCTGGGGCAGGGTGGTGGCACCCAGGAGGGGTTGCAGGGACAGGACGGTGGCACTTGGGGGGGGGAGGTAGCAGGAAGAAGGCGGTGCCACCCAGTGGTGACAACAGGGACAGGGCGGCGGAACTTAACAGCGACAGTGGGGACAGGGTGGTGGCTTTTGGAGTGGAAGCAGGGATGGGGTGGTGGCACTGGGGGTGACGGCAGGGACGGGGTGGTGGCACTGGGGGTGATGGCAGGGGCAGGAGGGACAGAGAGGTTGCACCTGGGGGTGACAGCAAGTACAGGGTGGTGACACCTGCGGGGGGACAGCAGGGACAGGACAGTGGCATTTGGGGGTGATAGCAGGGAGATAGCTGTGCCCCGTGGCGCAGGGGAAGAACACGGAGGAAGGACTGCAGGACGTGGACCAGCTGGTGGCACGCTACCGCCATGGCTGCCTCTGGTGGGTGTCACCGTGGCTGCCCGTCCTCCGCCTCTTCCACCCCGACACCCTCCGCCCTGTGCTCCTGGCCTCAGGTAGCCCACGAGAGGGACACTGGGGGGGGCACGGGGGTCACTGAGCTGTTCCTGAGGGTCCCCAGGGCCACCCAGAGGTGTTATCTGCAGGTGGCCCAGCTGTGCCGTCCCCTGGTGGCCACCAACCTAACCCCGGGGTCCATCCAAAGGTGTGAACCACGGGCAACCCAAAATGCTCATCCCATGATGGCCACCAACCCGTCCTCGAGAGTCCCCGGAGTCACCCAAAAGTGTCACCCGTGGCTGATTTGGTGACCCAGCTATGCCCAGGCACCTTTGGTGGCCATCAGCCCAGCCACAAGGACCCCCAGGGCCACCCAGAGTTGCCACCCATGCCCAGCCCTGCGTGGTGGACACCAAAATGTCCCCAAGGGTCCCCATTCAAAATTGTCACCATGGCCAGCCTGCTGGCCTGGTTGCGCCCAAATACCCATCCTGTGGTGACTACACAAGAGGGGGGGATCCCCACTCCTTTGGAACCCCAAGACCCTTGCAAGCCCCCAAGGGGAGCCGGTGCCACCCACCGTGCCACCCCTCACCGCTGGATGTCCCACGTTCCCCTCTCTTGCAGCCTTCATTGCTCCCAAGGACAAACTCTTCTACGGCTTCCTCAAGCCCTGGCTGGGTGAGTGGGGGCCCTAGGACAGGGGGGGACAGCACCCATGGGTGCCCCACAGGTGGAACAGGGTGCCCCGCACAGGGGACGGGCTGCTGCTGAGCCACGGGGACAAATGGGCCCAGCACCGACGCCTGCTGACGCCCGCCTTCCACTTCGACATCCTCAAGTCCTACGTGAGCATCTTCAACAGCAGCACCCACATCATGCACGTGAGCACGGACCCCCAGCACCCTGACCTGCACCCAGACCCCAGTTCCTGACCTGGATCCTCACCCAGACCCTGGTTCCTCACCCAGACCTGCACCCAGACCCCGGTTCCTGACCCTTACCCCCCCTTGTCCCTGGCTCCTGACCCCATCCCACACCCGCATCCCGACCCCTGACCGTCACCCGCTGCCTGCAGGCCAAGTGGCGGGCGGCGGCAGAGGCAGCGGGGGGTGCGGTGGAGCTGAACGTGCTGGAGCACCTCAGCCTCCTCACCCTCGACAGCCTCCAGAAGTGCATCTTCAGCCACGACAGCCGCTGCCAGGAGTGAGTGTGTCCCCATCCCCACGCCAAGGGCCCCTGTGTCCCCATCACATCCCTCCCTGGACACCCATCAGGGCCGCCCCTTGCTCCAGCTCTGTCCCCAGCTAGGTGCCACCACCCTGGCACCGTCCCTTCGGTGTTCCGCCAAAACGCTGGTGGCCATCCCCAGCGGTCCCCTTTTGTCACACAGGCAGCCCAGCGAGTACATCAAAGCCATCCTGGAGCTCAGCACCTTGGTGGTGCGGCGCCATCACCGGTTGCTCCATCACCCGTCGTGGCTCTACCGCCTCTCTGCTGACGGGCGCCGCTTCGCCCGCGCCTGCACCACCGTTCACAACTTCACCGCTGACGTGGTGCAGCGCCGGCGCCAAGCCCTCAACCACCTTGGCCACCAGGCCTGGCTGGAGAGCCACCGGGGAAGGAGCATAGACTTCATCGACCTCCTGTTGCTCACGAAGGTTTGGGATGGGGACGGGGACGGTGGGGTCATGGGGAGGCTTGGGGGTAGCATGGTGGCCACGGGGGAATGGTTGTGACCAAGAGGTGGTGGCCAAGAGAATGGTGGTGGCCTTGGGGAGGGTTGGCGGTAGGATGGTGGCCATGGGGAGATGGTGGAGGCCGAGAGAATGGTGGTGGCCAAGGAGCCGTGCTGACCAGTAGGATGGTGGTAGTCACGTGGTGGTAGCCATAGCAGGACAACAGTGGCCAAGGGGATTATGGTGGCCCTGGGAAGGGTTGGCAGCTATAGGGGGACGGTGGTGGCCATGGGAAAGGCTGGCCACAGGGTGGTGGCAGTGGCCCATGGGATGGATGGTGGTGGCCATGGGGACAGTGACGTCCACAGACCGTTGGCATGAGAATTGTGGTGACCATGAGGACAGTGGTGGCCATGTGAAGAACCGGCCATGTTCTTGTGGCCATGGGGTGACACCAGTGGCCATGGGGGCAAAGGGGAGGGCTGGCAGTAGCCCAGTGGCCACAGGGGGACCCTCAGCCTCCATGTTCACCCTTGCAGGACGAGGATGGCAACACCCTATCGGACGAGGACATCTCGGCTGAGGCTGACACCTTCATGTTTGAGGGTGAGGGAGGCCACAGGGTGCCATTGGAGGGGGGACACGGGGACACTCTCATGTCCCCTAACCCCCTCCTTGTCCCCAACAGGGCATGACACAACGGCCAGTGGCCTGGCATGGCTGCTCTACAACCTGGCCCACCACCCCGACTACCAGGAGCGGTGCCGCCAGGAGGCCCGTGAGCTCCTCAAGGGCAGGGACGTGGCAGAGGTCGAGTGGTGAGAGACCCCCCCGATGTCATCGTCCCCTTGGCCATCTGGCTCAGGGACCCCGGTGCCACTGTCCTTCACCCGCCAGGGAGGACCTGTCCCGCCTGCCCTTCACCACCATGTGCATCAAGGAGAGCCTCCGCCTGCACCCCCCGGTCACCGCCGTGTCCCGGCGCTGCACAGAGGACATCGCTATGCGTGACGGGCGCGTCATCCCCAAGGGTAGGCCACGAGGTGTCCCCAACTTCCCCAAGGTCCCCATCCCTCTGGTCCCCTGTCCGTAAGGCGGCTCCATGTCCATCCCACCAGGGGTCATCTGCCTCATGAGCATCTATGGGACCCACCACAACCCCGACATCTGGCCCGAGCCCCAGGTAGAGCTACTGCTGGCATGGCCATGGGACAGCGGGACGTCCCCGTCACCAGTGTCCCCACGGCGTGCCAGCGTCCTTGTCACCCCAGGTCTACAACCCTCTGCGGTTCAGCCCGGAGAACAGCCACGGACGGTCCCCGCTGGCCTTCATCCCCTTCTCCGCCGGGCCCAGGTAAGCCACGGTGGGGACGGGGCTGTCCCCGTGCGCCACCCGCCACCGGGGTGCTGAGCCCGCAGTGACCCCGGGGCACGCGGTGGCAGGAACTGCATCGGGCAGAGCTTCGCCATGGCCGAGCTGCGGGTGGTGGCGGCGCTGACACTGGCGCGCTTCGCCGTGAGGCCGGACGAGGGGAGGCCGGTGCGCCGCAAGACCGAGCTCATCCTCCGTGCCGAGGACGGCCTCTGGCTGCGGCTGGAGCCTCTGCCGGAGGAGGCCTGAGGAACAGGGACGCGGGGATGTGGGGACAACCCAGGCGGTGGCCGTCCCGCCCGAGCAGCGAATAAATGGTGGCATGGCGGGGACGGTGGCGTGGTGGTGACGTGGGGCTGGGGTGAGGGACGTGTCGTGTGGGTCGCAGGGCTGTCCCCTGGGGGACAGGATGCCATCCTCCATGGGTGTGTCACACTGTGCCAGGTGTCACCCAGGTGTCACCTGGGCCACAAGTTCCTGTCCTGGCAGGGACGTGACCCCAGAGCCTCGTGTCACCTCCTGGCACGGACATGTCCCCTGGCAAGGACACGTCCTGGTGCCACGTGCCCCATCCCCATCGTGTCCCCGATGTGTCCCCAGCGTGTCCCCAACATGTCCCCAACGTGTCCCCAGCGTGTCCCCGACATGTCCTCAACATGTCCCCAGCATGTCCCTGACATGTCCCTAATGTGTCCTCAATGTGTCCCCAATGCAGACATGCACAGGGCGCAGAGGTCAAGGCCAGGTCAGGGGTCACCTTAGGGGTCATCCAGAGGGCAAGGGTCAGGGGGTGGAGCAGAGGCAGCCCTTCTTTCCCACAATGCCCCGCGCCACCGGCGAGCGGGTGGGCGGGGCTACCGCGCCCATAGCAACGGCGGGCCAGCTCGGCGCGCTTACCGACGGGTGGGCGAGGTCACGGAGCGCGTGGCAACGGATGGGCGTGGCCACGGCGCGCATAGCAACGGCTGGGTGCGGCCGCAGCGGCGGCGGGGCGGGGTCACCGACTTCCGGTCACGTGAGGCGGGGGGGCTGAAGCCGCGGTGCGGCGGAGCCATGGCGGCCCCGTCCGGTGAGGGGGGGGGGGGTTGGGGCCGGGGGGGGATGGGAATTGGGGCCGGTGATGCCGGCGGGGACCCGCGGTCCTGGTCCTGGCCTGTTACGGGCCCCTTCCCGCAGAGACCGAGCGGCTCCTGAGCCGCGGGCCCGGTTACGGCGCGACGGATGCTCCGGTGGCGACAGCGGAGGAGGAGGAGGAGGAGGAGGAGGAGGAGCTGCGGCGCCGCCTCAAGTACTTCTTCATGAGCCCGTGCGACAAGTACCGGGCTCGGGGCAGGCGGCCGGTGAAGCTGGGGCTTCAGCTGGCCAAGATCCTGCTGGTCACCGTGCAGGTGAGGGGACACTGAGGGGGACACCGGGGTGGGGCAGCACCGGGGCTTGGGGACACCGGGGAAGGGATCCTGGGGGCCGGGGGGGTACGGGGACGGTGGGAGGGGGATGTGGAGCCGGGGGGGGGGGCGGGGGGGGGGGGGGACCGCAGGGCGGGGACACGGGGGATAGTAGGACAGCAGGGAGGGGACACCGTGGAGGGTGCCAGCAGCAGCAGACTGGGGGGCTCTGGGCCATGGGGACACTGAGGAGGGGGCTGCAGGGGACGCAGCGGCACTGCAGGGATGCAGGGAAGGAGACGCTTTGGTGATGAGCAGAGCCCTGAGCGTTGGATGAGGGGACACTGGGGGGGGCTCTGGGCATGGAGGGGACCCCGAAAGGTGGGCAGTGGATGTGGGGACATCGTAGGGAGCTCTGGGGCTTTTTGGGGGCTGGATACCCCTGGAGAAGCTCGGAGGTTGGATGGGGGGGGTGACTTGTTTGGGGACACCCGGGGTTCCCCACAAAAGAGGAACAGAAAGGAAAGCGCTCGCCCGAGGGGGTGGCACGGGCTCTTGGGATGGATAAAAAAAGCCGAAGCTGCTAGGCTGCAGTCACAAGGCTTGGAGGAAGCAGCTGCTGTGTGACCCGCTCCTTTTGTGGGGTCATGGCATCACCCAGAGACACCCAAGCCCTTCTTGTGCCGCCGAGCGGCCTCTCGTGTTGATAAACACAGTTGTAATTAGCTTTCCTTGATGAACACGAGGTAATTATTGGGCTGGGGGAAGGTTTTGGAGCGCGCAGGCAGGGAAAACGCCAATGGAAGATCTCTGTCCCCTCTGCCACCGTGTTTTTTATTTTTTTTTTTGGCATGTGTGGGTCCCTGTGGAGCACTGGTTTTGGGGAAATCAGGTGGAGATGGAGGACAGAGAGCTGGCCCTTGTCTCGTTGGGGGTTCTGAGCGTAGGGCAATGGCATTTTCCTTCCCGTGAGCGCTCGGGCAGAGCAGCTGCATTTCGGATCTGTTTTACGGAGCTGCCGGGGCAGGGGTTTCATCTCGGTCCCCTGTGTCCATCAGCTCATCCTCTTCGGGCTCAGCAACCAGATGGTGGTGACGTTCAAGGAGGAGAACACTGTTGCCTTCAAGCACCTCTTCCTGAAGGACTACGTGGACGGTGCCGATGACTCCTATGCTGTCTACACCCAGCGCGACCTCTACGACCACGTGTTTTACACCGTGGAGAAGGTGAGAGCTGCGCCTGGACGGGGCTGTAGGGGGGCGCGGAGGTGCTCGGGGACGTGTCCAGCCCCTGAGGGCATCTCCTTTGCCAGTACCTGGCCATTCCCAACGAGACCATCGGCCGCTATGCCTACGTGCGAGGGGAGAGCGGAGGGAACCAGTCGGCCCTCATGCTATGCCAGCAGTACTACCGCAAAGGGCGCATCGACCCCGCCAACGATACCTTCAACATCGACCCCAAGATTGTCACCGGTGGGTGGTGGGGATGGCGAGGCCCAGCTCAGCTGTCCCGCAGCCCCCGCTGGGTCCTGGGGTGGAGTCTGGGGGCTGCTAGGGGGTGTTTTTTTGCTCCGTGCGCTGGATTTGAGAGGGACTTAGGGTCTGCTGGGGTCTTCGGGCTTCCCTGAAGGTGCTTCTCCCTCCCTGCAGACTGCCTGGGAGTGGACCCTGAGGACACGCATCCTCTGCCCCCAGAGCTGGACCGCAGCTACAAGAACTTCACCCTCAAATTTCACAAGTAATTGCCGTTACCTTCCCCACGGTGTTTGAGTGCTGGGGACATCCCCAGTACAGGGAATTCCTCATGCTTTACGAGTTCCAGGCTCTCTGCCGGGATGGAAAAGCACTCGGTAGTTTTAAAAACGGTCACGAGATGGAAAGAAATTCACCCTTGAGCTGAGGGAGATGTGAAACTGGGGTGGTTGCACAAGAGGCAGCTGCTTTCCAGCTCCATTGGTGTTGGCTGCGGAGCTGGCCCCGAGGCACCGCTTCAGTCCTGCAACACCGGTGGTGAGGGTTGGTTTCCCTCCCAGAAACTTCCCCCAGCCTTTGGTGCTGTTTTGGGGGCCCGTGGGCAGGTTCTCAGCACCACCAAGCCCTTGCCCTGGCCCCGCTTCCCCATTTTGTGCTAGGGTTGGTGCCGGGCAGAGGGATGATGCCGGGCTGGTGCTGGGAGAGGTGGCACAGCTCATCCTGGAAGTAAAATTCCCCGATGCTGTGGTTTGGTCCTCCAAAGCTGGAAATGCCCTTTTTATGCTCCCAAAGAAGTTATTCCCCCAGTGGGACGGCTCTTTGCCTCAGTGCTGGGTTTTGAGGTTGGCGCGGGGCTCTGTGACCTCCTGGACAAGCCCCAGGAGGGACATTAATGCCTGTCCCCTCCCTTAGGCTCATCAATGTCACCATCCAGTTCAAGCTGAAGGCCATCAACATCCAGACCATCATCAACAACGAGATCCCGGACTGCTACACCTTCACCATCACCGTGAGTGCCTGGCATGGTGACCAGGGCTGGTGGCGGGCACGGAGGGGTGGATGTGGGCCACGGAGTGAGGAGCTGCCGGCCAGTTCCGCGAGCGGCGACTGTTCCCCCCTCTCCCAGATCACGTTTGACAACAAGGCGCACAGCGGTCGGGTGAAAATCCACCTCAACAACCGGGCTGACATCAAGGAGTGCAAAGATCCCAGCATCTTCGGCAGGGGTAGGAGCTGCGTTGGCCGGGACAGAGGTGGCGTCGGTCCCCAGCATGCCGCGATCCCGGTGCCCCCCTCGCTGACGGGAGCCACTGCGTGTCCTGCAGGTGACAACTCCTTTCGGCTCTTCTTTGACGTCATCGTGATCCTCGTCTGCTCGCTCTCCTTCATCCTCTGCACTCGCTCCATCATCCGGGGCCTGATGCTGCAGCACGTGAGTGATGGGACAACGGGAAGCAGCGCTAACTGTAGCTGCCATCCCCCCTGTAAGCCATAGGGGTGGCCAGAGCTGCCACCAAGATGTTCTTTCAACAAAAACAAAGGAAAAAAGGATGTTTTTTCAAAAACAGGGTGTCTTAAAGACACCCTGCTTGCACGGGAATGCTCAAACAAAGCCACAGTTCCCACCTGGGTGCTGAGAAGTGAGCAAACCGCAGCGCTGCGCTTTGAGGATCCAGTTTCTCCTCCCCACACAGGAATTCAGCCGGTTCTTCCGGCGCCGCTACAACCAGAGCGTGTGCCTGTCGGACCGCATGGAGTTCCTCAATGGCTGGTACATCCTGCTCGTCATCAGCGACGTCCTCACCGTGCTGGGAACCATCATGAAGATCGGCATCGAGTCCAAGGTAGGGGGGCCATCAGGGGGCGAAGATGGTAACAGGGACAGGCAGGGTCCTTTCTTGCTGCTGTCCCAACTTGTGGCCGGCGCAGGGGGATGTTAGGACCGCGGGAAAGGCGCAGGTCATGGCTCAGGCCCGTGCCACCTCTGTCCCTGCAGAACTTTGCCAGCTACGACGTCTGCAGCATCCTCCTGGGCACCTCCACGCTGCTGGTCTGGGTTGGAGTCATTCGCTACCTCACCTTCTTCCAGAAGTACAACGTGAGTGGCTCTGGGGAGATGGCCTGTGACCCGAGGGGACAATTTTGAGGGCTGACCCTGAGCACAGAGGCACTCGGTGGGGCAGGGGCCCATCCTGTGGCTGCTGCGTGTGTCCCCGGGCTCCTTGTCCTGTTCTGCTGGACACCTCAGAATCACAGAGTGCTTAAACCATGGTCCTCACTGCTTCTCCTGTGGGAATTGTCCCCAGTAGTCCAACTCGTGGGTCCCCTTCCCCTCCTGTCAGACTTCTGTCGTCCTTCAGAAAGGAGGGAGTTTAATCCCTGTGTATTTTCCACCCCCAGATTCTCATCGTGACGCTGCGGGTGGCCCTCCCGAACGTCATCCGCTTCTGCTGCTGTGTGGCCGTCATCTACCTGGGCTACTGCTTTTGCGGGTGGATTGTGCTGGGACCGTACCACGTCAAGGTGCTGCTCCAGGCTCCTCCAAGATGGGCTCGGGTGGGCTTCACCCACCTCCGGGGGCAGCTCCCACCCTGGAGCGATTCCCTGCCCTGATTTAGGGGGAGATGAGCACGGGGCTGGGTTAAATGAGGCACCTGATGGAGCAGCAGCACTGGGGCGGCTTGTGGGGCGTTGAGCACTTGTGGCAGTGTTTTTTGGGGAGATTTCAGTCTGATAGTGGAGGGGACAGGGAGTGACGATGTGGCTTGACGTGTCTGGCAGCTTTTTGTCCCTTCCTGCCCCAGTTCCGCTCCCTCTCCATGGTGTCCGAGTGCCTCTTCTCCCTCATCAACGGGGACGACATGTTTGTCACCTTTGCCGAGATGCAGCAGAACAGCTACCTGGTGTGGCTCTTCAGCCAGATCTACCTGTACACCTTCATCAGCCTCTTCATCTACATGGTCCTCAGCCTCTTCATTGCCCTCATCACCGGCTCCTACGAGACCATAAAGGTGAGACCGAACCCTGGTGCTGGAGCAAAGCTTCCAGGCTTTTTTTTGGGGTGGCCATGATGGGGCAGGGAGCCAACACTGCAGCCAGAGGGGTTCATCTCCCCTGTCGCATCCCTGCAGCACCAGTGTGAGGGCGAAACGCCCATGTCCCAGCTCCACGCCTACATTGCCGAGTGCAAGGACAGCCCCAAGTCGGGCAAGTACCGCCGCGACAGCACCTCGTCCTGCTCCGTCTTCTGCTGCTGTGAACGGTGAGCACAGGGGGCTCTGCAGCCCCTGCTCTGCCCCAAGTCCTCCAACGTGCTGGGAGAGGAGGATTTAGAGCTTGCTTTCTGCTGGTTCCGTGGCCAGTGTCGCAAAGGTTGTGATTTCCAGCCTCGTTGGGCTGCCCCGAGCTGTGTCTCGATGCCAACATCTGTCTTTTGGTGCCCCAAAATGTCCTTAGGGGAGCCCTCAATGTGTTTATGGTCAGCGTTCCTTCCCCAGTGCCCATCATTAACCTCGTGGCTGTGTTTGCCACTTGTTTCTAGGGTGTTGGGGCATCCCTTTTGCTGCAGCTATCTCTTTTTGAAGCTTTCTTCTCCAAATTAATCCAATTCTACCCCCGTTAACCCTCAGGGCTCTTCTGCAGGACAACACGATGCTGGTGAACTGAGGGAGGATCCCAGGGACTCGCAGCACTTTGTGCTCCTGCCAGCCACGAGCCCTCTTATTTATTTTACCGTTTGCTTTTACCAACTCGGGGCTCGACACCAGCCCCAAAGGAGCAGGGATCGACGGCGCCTGCCTCCCCTGCGCTGACGTGGACGCCCCACAGGCGATGATGGGGAGACCAGATGGACGCTCATCCCATTTTATTTTTGACAGGCACCATGCCTCTGCGCTCCCAATCCCGAACCAGAGCCCGGCAGTGACTCGGGCTCGCTTGCAGCCCCTCAGCTGTAATTCGGGGGCTCAGCCTGGAGCCCTGCAGCCTCTTGGGCTGCATCAAGAACTTGCCTGAGGCTTTGTCCTGAAGCTGTGTCCCTGGGCTGTGTCATGGATTTCTCCCCGCTCTCGGCGCCAAGCCCAGCTGCCCCTTGGCCATGTCTGGGACAAGTCTTGGGCTTTGTGCCAGAACCCCACAGCCCTTTGGCTGTGTTGGGGACTTTGTCCTCATCCTAGAGCCGTAAGGGACATCTCTGGGGGTCTGTCCTCAAGCCCCACAGTGAGGCATTTGTCTCTGAGCTCTGCAGCCCCTTGGTGACACTGGGGATGTGTCCCTGTTTTTAGTCCTGAGCCCTGCAGCCCCTCAGCAACATCAGGCTCTTGTTTGGGGCTGCATCCTGGAGCCCAGCACCACTTTGCCTCCCTTGGGGACTTATCCCTGTCCTCAGCTCAGAGCCCTACCCCACTGTAACCCTTCTGGGGCACCGTTCAGGCACAAAGGGCCCCAGGAGTCCCCCTTGCACCTCTATCCCACTCCACTGAGTGGGACGAGGGCCGCACGGTGTCCCTGTGCCCCAGCTGACAGCTGCCTTGTTTCCCTGGGGCTGAGGTTTTGGCCCTCGGAGCTTGTTTACGCAGCACCGGACGGGTCAAGGGCAGGTTTTGCAAGCGGCCAAGCAGCTGCTCCCTGCTGGAGCAGGGCCAGGAGACGCTGGCTCCAGGCACGGCCTGAAAAAGGACGGATTCATCCCAAATCGTGGCCTGGCGGCAACAGCAGCAGGCAATGCTCATCTGAACGCTGCTTGCGGTCGTGAACTGAGTTGTGGCTGGGTTCGGGGCAGCTTCTGGGTGCTGTGGCGGGAGAATAAAGTACCCAGGGAGAATGGCGCCTCTGTGCTCTGTGGGGGCCCTGCCCCGACACCCATGCCCTGCAACATGGGGAGGGTGAGGGGACAGTGTGGGTGCTACCAGAGCTGGGGCTGAGGGGGGTGGCTGGCACCTGGGAGGGGAGGGGTGCTGGCACCCCAGGCGACCCCTGGGGACAGGGCTGGTGCTGGGGTGCCCTCACTCTGCGTGCCTTCTGTCTCCCCCAGGACCCTGAGGGTGCTCCCAGGTTCCCACCACCGGGGGCGGGGAGGCGCTGAGGCTTTCCCCTGCCACACCCAAGATGGCGCCGGGACCCAAACGCCCTCCCGGCCGCTCTGCGATAACGTTGCCCCCCTTTCCACACCCAAGATGGCGCCTGCGCTCCCTTATAGTCTCCCGGCGGACCTTCCCAAGATGGCGGCGCGGCCTGGACTCCCTCCACCCCCTTGACGTCAAAGGGAGGGGGGCGGGCGGCCTTAAAGGAGCCATGACCCCACGGGGGCCGCCGCTGAGGCCGGAGCGGGGCGGGAGGCGGCGCCCGGCGGTTGGTGAGCGCGGAGCCCCCGGCGGGGGCGGTAACGGGGGAGGGGGGGTGGATGGAGGCGGCTCCAGCGGCCCGGCCGGAGGGGGATTTACCGCCTGGGAGGGGGAGGTGAGGAGGTAGTGCCGGTCTGGGGGGGGGG
>CM021725.1:293171-310075 GCA_011074415.1 Stictonetta naevosa | reverse complement strand
CGTAGTGGGCTCCTGTTGCCTCATGGTGGGTCTCCATCACCTCATGGCGGGCCCCTGTGGTCTCATGGTGGTCCCAGTCACTTTGTGGTAGTTTCCTTTGGTTTCCTGGTGCTCCCTATCACCTTATGTGAAATCCTTCTTCCACCCAGGACCCTTCTCTGCTCAACAATCGTGTTTTGCTCCATCATGCAAAAGCCGGGACGGTCATTGCCCGTCAAGGGGACCAGGTAGGTCTGGGTTTTGCGGGGCTGTTGTGACATCTTGCTCTCCCTACCCCATATTTCCTGCATTTCCTATGCCTGCCATATGGGTGGTGGGGGGCAGGAACCATTCCTGAAGCTGCTGAGAGTGCAAAACCCCCAGTGAAGAGGAGCAGAAGAAACCGCAAGCATTGCTGGTGGGGACCCCTTGCCCCAGGGGGGTGATCAAGGCAGGGTACTGGTGACGGGGTGCCATTTCGGCAGGACGTGAGCCTCCACTTTGTGCTGTGGGGCTGCCTGCACGTGTACCAGAGGATGATCGACAAGGCGGAGGACGTCTGCCTCTTCCTGACACAGCCTGGCGAGATGGTGGGGCAGCTGGCCGTGCTCACTGGTGAACCCCTCATCTTCACCATCAAGGCCAACCGTGACTGCACCTTCCTCAAGATCTCCAAATCGGACTTCTATGAGTGAGTCCCAAGCACCAACGAAAGGGTTTTGGTGCTGGAGGGGTGTTCTGGGCTGAACACAGCTCAGCATCTATGGTGGTGGTATCTCTTGGGGCTGCCACCTTGTCCCCCAGCTGCTGTTGGTCCATAGGATCATGCGGGAGCAGCCCAGCGTGGTGCTGAGTGTTGCCCACACCGTGGCCGCCCGCATGTCACCCTTTGTGCGCCAGATGGACTTCGCCATCGACTGGATGGCGGTCGAGGCTGGCCGGGCGCTCTACAGGTGGGTGCCCCCCCACCTTGGCTTGGTGGGGACCCCCTTAGCACAGGGGTGACGTCCCTTTGGTGGCGTCCCCAGGCAGGGCGACAAGTCGGACTGCACCTACATTGCGCTCAACGGGCGCCTCCGCTCCGTCATCCAGAAGGGCAGCGGCAAGAAGGAGCTCATTGGGGAGTACGGCCGCGGGGACCTCATCGGCGTGGTGAGACCCGTGCTGGCACTGGGACGCGCGATACATCTTGGCTATACGTCTCAGCTATACATCATCTTCTCCAGGTGGAAGCCCTCACCCGGCAGCCCCGTGCCACCACGGTCCACGCGGTCCGGGACACGGAGCTGGCTAAGCTGCCTGAGGGCACCTTGAACAACATCAAGCGTCGATACCCTCAGGTATCCCCAAAATCCTGCCCTGCCATGGGAGCAAAATGGGTTGTGCTGGGGGGTCCCAACCGTACCGCCATGGGAAGATGGATCAGATGGGATGGATCCTCTCTGTCAAAACCCAAAATGGAGAAGGGATCAACCCGAGTGTGGCAGAGGAGTGCCTAAGGGGAATTCTTGAAACCTCACCAACCTCAACATTTTGTGAGATTTGAGAGGCTGGACTGATGCTGGTGCTGGTGTCCATGGCTTGGTCCTGTTGAAGTCTGGAGACCTCCAATGTTGGAGGTCCCTATGCCAGGGTCTGCTGGTCCTTCCAGGGGAAGGAGCACATCCCAGTATCCCAACTGGTGGTTCTGACACCCATTAAAACCATCTTAAATTAAAGAATTAAGGCAGTGATGAGAGCTGGCAGGGGAAAAAGGCTAGTATCCTAAAGGGATGTTCTTCGCTGAGGTCCCCAAGGATGGATGGTGGTGGTGGTGGCACCCAAAAAAGCACATGGGATGCTGGTTCTGGTCCTGCTCTGAGGTGTTAATGTGTCTCTGGCTCAGGGAGCCCTGCCAGCTCTGATGATTTTCCCCCTACTTGTCCCACAGGTTGTCACCCGTCTCATCCACCTCCTGAGTCAGAAGATCTTGGGAAACCTCCAGCAGCTCCGCGGCCCCTTTCCAGGTGGGTCCCAAAGGGATGAAGGACAGTGGGGACAAGGTGACAAGGGGTGTGCCTTTCTGGAGCCGGTGGCTGTCATCGGAGCAGAGTCCAGAAAGTGTCCCCTGCCCTGTCATGCTATCCTCCTGCTGCCACCACATCTTCTCATCATGCAGGCTCTGGTTTGGGCATGGCCTCCAGCTCGGAGCCCACCAACCCTACCAGCAACCTGTCAACAGTGGCGGTGCTGCCGGTGTGCGACGACGTGCCCACGGCTGCCTTCACATTGGAGCTCAAGCATGCGCTTAACGCCATTGGTGAGTGCTGGCATGGCAGCAGCAACCACGGCACGGTGGTGGCCATGGCATGGATGTGACCGTGGTGTGGTGGTGACCCCAGGCCATGATATGACATTGACAGCAGCCCCATGGTGTAGCAGTGACCATGGCACGGTGGTGACCACAATTCCATGGCATACCATTAGCCATGGAAGGGTGCTGGAACCCCATGGTGTGGTGGAGACCGTGGCTTGGTGGTGATTTGAACCCCATGGCATGGTGGTGACCATGCAATGGTGGTGATTGTGGCTTGGTGACGACCACAGCCACATGAAATTGCAGTGATCACGGTCCTACCTCTCCCAGGTCCCACGCTGCTCCTCACCAGCGACATCATCCGTGCTCGACTTGGCTCCTCAGCTCTTGACAGGTAACTCCCGGCAGGAGGGACATCGCTGGCGACCCAACACCGTGCCGCATCTGACCCCTCCATCCTGGCAGCATCCAGGAGTACCGCCTGTCGGGCTGGCTTGCGCAGCAAGAAGACATCCACCGCATTGTGCTCTACCAAACTGACTGCACCCTAACGCCGTGGACCGTGCGCTGCATCCGTCAGGCTGACTGCATCCTCATCATAGGCTTGGGCGACCAGGAGCCGGCACTGGGAGAGGTGAGGGGCGCGTGACAGGGTGCGCGTGGCGGGAACAACGCAGCGCCATGCGGCTGATGTCCTCTGCAGCTGGAGCAGATGCTGGAGAACACAGCGGTGCGCGCGCTGAAGCAGCTGGTCCTCCTGCACCGCGAGGACGGCCCCAGCCCGTCCCGCACCGTCGAGTGGCTCAACATGCGGAGCTGGTGCTCGGGCCACCTGCACATCAAGTGTCCCCGACGTGTCTTCTCCCGTCGCAGCCCTGCCAAGCTGGTAGGTGCCACCACCGCACGTCCCCAGCCTGGGTGTCCCCTGCGCTCTGCTGCCGTCATCATCCGTTGTTCTCTGTCCCCAGCGGGAGATGTACGAGAAGGTGTTTGAGAAGAGCACCGATCGGCACAGCGACTTCTCCCGCTTGGCGCGGGTGCTCACCGGTAACACCATTGCCCTTGTCCTTGGGGGCGGTGGAGCCAGGTAGGTGCTGCACTGGGGCAGGATGCGACCCGGTGGGATGGGTGTCCCGCCTTGGTGACTGCTCTCATTATTATTATTCAATGACCACTTTTTTCTTTATTTTTCCCCACCTCGTCTCCCCTGTCTGCTTCCCCCCGGCCAGGGGCTGCTCCCACATTGGGGTGATCAAGTCGATGGAGGAGGCGGGGATCCCCATTGACATGGTTGGTGGCACCTCCATTGGCTCCTTCATCGGGGCGCTGTACGCCGAGGAGCGCAGTGCCGTACGCACCAAGCAGCGGGCGCGTGAGTGGGCCAAGGTGGGTGCCTGGCAAAGCTGGGCAGGGTGCACACCCGTCCTCACCATCACCATTTTGGGTGGACACCAGCAAGGTGCCCTGCCTGCCTGGGGCCAGCCATGGCCAGGGTGTGTCTAAAGCACCTTCCTCTCCTCTTCCTGTTCCTCTTCTTCTTCCTCTTTTTCTCCTTCTCTCCTCATTCTCCTCTTTTTTCCTTCTCCTTTCCTTTTTTCTCCTTTCTTTTCCTCCTCTTTCTCCTTCTCCTCCTCCTCCTCCTCCTTCCTCCTCTACCTTCTCCTCCAGTGCATGAATTCGGTGTTCGAGACCGTCCTGGATCTCACCTACCCCATCACCTCCATGTTTTCAGGCTCAGCCTTCAATGCCAGCATCAACAAGGTTTTCCAGGACAAGCAGATCGAGGTGCACCACACGGCCCTTCCCAGGGCTGCACCCACCCACAGGGGGTCCCAGCTGGCTCCCCACCCCACTGCCACTGTCCCTATAATGTCACCCACCTCGACTTGTCCCCACAGGACCTTTGGCTTCCCTACTTCAATGTCACGACTGACATCACAGCCTCGGCCATGCGGGTGCACACGGACGGTAAGAGCTCCCCAGGGAACTGGGGACGCTCTCCAGCACCGCCGTGTCTCTCTGTGCGGGGACCCTCCTAACTGGCACCCCAAAAACGGTGCCACTGTCACCTGGCTGGGGGAGGACGCATCCTGGCAAGCAAAGGGCTCAGAGCCCAGGCATTGGTGGTGTCCCAAGGCCACACAATGCTGGTAACCAGCAAAGCTCAGTTCCCCTGAGCTATGCCCCATGTCCTTGATGGGGTTAGCAACAGAATTGGGGTGTGGAGCTGCCCCCCTTGAGTGTGCACGTCCCATCTAACGTATCTGCTCACCACTAACCCCAATAACCCTCACTCACAGCATGGGGGTGTGGGGCTGAGGACAACGTGGTGGTGGTGGTTGAGACAATGTGATGATGGTGGGGACAATGTGGTGATGTTGGGGACAATGTGATGTTCTGGGGATGTGGTGATGGTGGGGACAATGTGATGGTGGTGGGCACAACATGATGGTGAGGGCAACCTGGTGGTGGGGTCAACGTGATGGTGGTGATGGGTATGTTGTGATGGGGACAATGCAGTGGTGGTGATGGGGACCATGTGGTGGCGGTGGTGGGGACAACATGGTGGCTGCCCCTCATCCTTGCCTGGTGCTGGAGCTCACCTGGGACATTGAGCCGTCCATGGGGCGCACGCGGTGGTTTGTAGACAGCCTGGCTCTTGCTCCACCTGCTCCTCTGGCCTCTAACGCCAACTAATTCCCACTCACCACCCCTAACCCTCTGTCCTTCCCCATCCCAGTGTGGCCAAGGTGTTTTCCCCAGCGTGGCTTACTCTTGGGACTAAAAACACTCCACCAGTGTCAGAAGCCTCAGTCACCTGCTGCCGGGGGCTTGCGCATGTCCCGTCCCCCCAGGACCATGACCGTGTCCTCTCCCTCCGGCAGGCAGCGTTTGGCGCTACGTCCGAGCCAGTGCATCTTATACCCCCTACCTGCCTCCGCTCTGCGACCCCAAGGACAGCCACTGGCTCGTGGACGGCTGCTATGTTAACAATGTCCCAGGTCAGCATCTCCCTCGCCGGGGCTACCGGCCCCCCAAAAACACCCCCTTTTCCCACCCCAAAATAAAAAACAACACACAAAACAACCCCACATCCCATCCCAGGTGGAGCCATCTAGGCTTTGTAAACGGCCAGTCAGGGTGCGTGCCGCCCCGGAGGGTGCCTCTGCCACCTATGGGTGCCTACTGGACCCCCATGGGGTGCAGATGTCCCCGGGCAAGGGCAGGGACGAGGGGCAGCCCCCTGGGGGGCTCAGGCAGGCGTGGGGCGGGCCGTGCTCACTGCGTTTGTTCCCCGCCGGCGCAGGCTCGCTCTGGCGGTACGTGCGAGCCAGCATGACCCTTTCTGGGTACCTACCGCCACTCTGCGACCCCAAGGATGGCAACTTGCTGATGGATGGTGGTTACATCAACAACCTGCCAGGCAAGTAGCGCCCCAACAGCATCACCGCCACCGCCCGCCACAGCTGATGTGGCTCCAGGTCCAGCCCCAGTGGCGGGCGGTTGGGTGGGAGCTGTGTGTCCACCAAGGGATGGGTCTTCAATGGTCTTCGATCCAACGTTGAGGACAGATTTGGGCTGTCTCGCATGCTTTTGCATTGATTCTTGGTGTCTTTGGCATTGGGTGCCCTCTCGGCATCTTCATCCTACTTCCCGTGCAAAAGACGTCCATCTGCCTTGCGTCGTCTCTTGGTGTCCTCAGCACCAAGCGGCTTCCAAGGGCATCTTTGTGCTTCTTCATATACAAGCTGTGGCCCTTTGTCTTGCATCATACTTTGGTGTTGGGTGTCCTCTTGGGGCATCTTCATCCTCCCTCATGTACAAAAGTCGCACAGTGTTGTGTCAGCTCTTGGTGTCCTCAGCACCAAGATGATTCCAGATCATCTTCACTCTTCATGTACAAAAAATGTCCCTCTGTCTTGCATAACCTCTGGGTGTCCTCAGAACTGGGTGCCCTCCTAGAGCATCTTCATGCTCCTTCCCCTGCCAACCCCTTTCATCCAACCTGCCTCACCCTCTCCTGATGTCCTCAGTACCATGTGCCTTCCCAGGGCATCTTCATCCTTCTTCACATGCAAGCAGTCTCTCTTCATCCTGCGTCATCTCTTGGCATCCTTGGCACTTGGTGCCCTCCCAGAGCATCTGCATGCTCCTTCACATGCCAGCCACCTTCATCCATCTTGCATCATCCTCTCATCCTTGTTTTCTCAGCACTAGATGCCCTCCCTGGGCATCTGTCCTCCTTCCCATGCAAGACAGCTCCATCTATCTCTTACCATCTCTTGGTGTCTTTGACACCAGGTGCCCTCCCAGGACATCAACATACTCTGCAAGCCACCTCCCTCCATCCTACACCTTTTGGTGTCTTTGGTACTGGCTGCCCTCCTGGGTCATCTTTGTGCTCCTTCATGCACAAACCAACTTCAGCCATCCTGAGTCATTGTTTCTTGATGTCTTTTGCCCTCCTGGAGCATCTCCATCCTCCTTGACATGCAAGTCACCTTCCTCCCTGTTGTATTATCATTTCTTGATGTCCTCAGTACCAGGTGTCCTCCTGGGACATCTCCATCTTACTCCACATTCAAGCCATCTCCATCTGCCCTGCATTGTATCCTGGTGTCCTTGGCACTGGGTGCCCTCCTGGGGGTCCCTCCACACTTCTCATCCCACCGTGGACACTGCAACTTGCCTGCACCCTTCTGTCACCTTTGCACATGCAGCAGGTTGCAACGCTGCTCTGCTCCCCACTGGCACATCATGCCACTGGGCTCCTGCCCCCAAATCCAGCACCCACGGGACATTCCTCATCCCCCCCATGAGCCCTCAGCATGGCTTTGCCGTACAGCCATGGTCAGGACCGATCCCTCGCCCTGCTCCACTTGTGCCACCGCCTCTCACGGTAGACTCGGAATGGGGAAAACCAGGGTGCTGCCGACCCAGCTTCCTCTTTTCCCACCCTGCAGCCGACATTGCCCGCAACATGGGTGCCAAGACGGTGATCGCCATCGACGTGGGCAGCCAGGACGAGACAGACCTGTGCAACTACGGGGACAGCCTGTCAGGCTGGTGGCTGCTCTGGAAACGCCTCAACCCCTGGGCTGAGAAAGTCAAGGTGAGGAGCAGCAGGATGTGGAGACACCACTGGGGACAGTGCAGGCAGGTTGCTGAGCTCCCTGTCCTTGCAGGTGCCCGATATG
Organism: Stictonetta naevosa; assembly: GCA_011074415.1. Taxonomy (NCBI): domain Eukaryota; kingdom Metazoa; phylum Chordata; class Aves; order Anseriformes; family Anatidae; genus Stictonetta; species Stictonetta naevosa. The sequence goes on along the minus strand of CM021725.1, from coordinate 302,602 downwards.
GCAGAGATCCAGTCGCGGTTGGCCTACGTGTCATGCGTGCGGCAGCTGGAGGTGGTGAAGTCCAGCTCGTACTGCGAGTACATCCGCCCCCCCATTGACCGCTTCAAGACCATGGATTTCGGCAAGTTCGACGAGATCTATGTGAGTCAGGGATGGAGAGGCTGAGGGGGTGGCCTGGACTATGAACAGGGTGTCTCAAGTCATTGGTTGGGGTTTTTCAGCCATCATCTGGGGTGTTCTGGGTGTTGATTGGGATGCCCCAGCCACTAATGGGATACCTCTGACATTGATCGGGGTACCTTGAGCAACTGTTGAGCATCCAGACCATTAGCAGCGTGTCCTGGTCATCAGGCAGGGTCAACCAGCAATGAACTGGGTGACCCAGCCACCATTTAGGGGTGCTTTGGCCCATCAGTTGGGGTGCCCTGGTCATTGATTGGGTCTCCTAGCCATTAACAGCATACCTCAGGCCATCATTTGGGACATCTCAGCTATTTCTGGGGTTCCCCAGCAACTGGTTGGGATGTCTTTGCCTTCAGTTGCATGTCGAAGTCATCGTTTGGGTGCCCTGGCCATTAATGGGGTGACTGGACCATCATCTCGGGTTGCCCAAGCTATCATTCAGGGTGCCCAGGCCATCAACTGCAGTGTCCTGCCCATCATTTGAGGTACCAGGGTCATCATTCAGGGTCCCCAGGTCATTGTTTGGGGTTTCCTTGCTACCATTTGGGGGTGCCCTGACCATCGGTTGGGTGCTCCAGCCATCAATTGGGTGTCCCATGCCATTGGTTGTGATGTCCTAGCCATCTGCTGGGATCCTGGACCATCCTTTGGGGTGCCCCATGCCATCATTCAGGGTGCCCAGGCCACCAACGGGCTGCGGTCGCTCTCCCCACAGGATGTGGGGTACCAGCACGGCAAGGTGGTCTTCGACGGTTGGAGCCGGGGCGACATCATCGAGAAGATGGTGAAGGACCGGCGCTCAGCCGACTTCTATGAGAGCAAACGCATGGACGTGAGCAGGGGTGGCACCGGGGTCTGCACGTGTCAGTGGCTGCATGGAACCTGCCCCAGGGCATCCTGGCATGGGCCACCCGAGCCCTCGCACCTCTTGAGCACCTTTTGTCCCTCTTTGCCCCTCCCAGTACCCTTCCACCGCCTTACCCATCTCACGTCCCCCATCCTCATCCCCCAACCTTGCTCCTTTCACGGGTGAGGGTGCATCTTGGACACCTTCCCCTCTATTTCCCCCCTGCCCCGCAGGTGCTCACATGCCCCAGCGCCGGCTTCACGGACCTGGCAGAGATCATCTCCCGCATCGAGCCCGCCAAGCCCTACCCATCGGATGGCTACGCAGATGGTGAGCAGGGGCCAGGGTGCAGGGCTGGGGGCCCAATCCGTGCTCAGGGCCTGACCCCCAGCCCCCCCCCCCCCCCTTTTCCTCCCCAGAGGAGTCTGACTACCTCACCGAGTACGAGGACGAGGGGCCGGAGCTAACACGGGGCGAAGAGGAAGCATTTGCCCCAACCGAGTGGCCCGGAGCGGGCACTTCGGAGGCTGTGAGTGCTCCCTGACCACAGGGACCCTCCAAAATGAGGCCCCTCAGAGCTTGGGGGCTCCCAAGGTTTCCCCAACCCCATGCATAGAGGGGGTAACATGGGGCAGATCCTGGCCCAAGTTGCGGGGAACCCCCAAAATGGGGTGTCCTGCGGTCTGGAGGCCCCCAGAGGTGTGCGTGGAGGGGGTTACATGGGGCAGAGCTCCCCAGCTGGGAGCTGATGGGTGCTGCACTATGTCCCCATCCCAGTGTCCCCCACACGTCCTCTCTCTCCCCAGGAGGATGAGAAGAGCCTGCGGCACCGCCCGAGCCCAGCCCGAGCCTCCTCCACGTCCCACATGTGAGCCCAGATGGCATCAAAGGAGCCCAAGAGCCCCCCCCGGGTGCTGCCCTGGCACTACCTCTGCGCCCCGGGGCGCCCCCGACCCCCTCTTCTAAGGCCGCTTCCCCGGCCAGGGCTCAGCCCCGTGGCACTTTCCCACTCGCCCCAGGCTTGTCCCCGCTACTGTCCCCAAGCTGGGGTGACAACGGGGGCTCCAGGGACCCCCCCCCCCTCCTTTTCCCCCATCCTGCACTGTTGCACTGGCCCAAATCCCCCCTCCGTGGCCTGGCCATGCCCTGCTTCGCCGCAGGACTGACCTCGTGGTGGGGGGAGAAGTGACTGCTGTATATTTTATTTTTTTTTAATTATTATTATTTAAAACAAACCTGGCACTGTTTCTCCTGTGGGAATAAAGCTTCAAGGCTGGGGGCTGGCGGTGGCTGGCAGACAACGACCCCCAGATGACACCATCGAATGCCCCCGTGGTGCCAGTGGCCACAGCACAGTGCAAGACAAATGCTGTATGAAACCAGCAGGGGAGGAATAATCCCCATTGCAGCAGCGAAGTCACCCATGGGTACTTGTCCAGCATCAGTTGGGCGTGTGTACACGCTGATGCAGCAGGAGGTTCAAGCTGCAGCTGTAGCGGCGGCCACAGTGGGTGCAGGGAAAGGGTCGTTCACCGGCATGCGCCCGCCAGTGCCGCAGCAGGGCTGAGCGGTGCCGGAAGCCATGGTGGCACTGGGGACAGCGGTGCGGCCGCTCCCCCGTGTGCCACTGGCTGTGCTCCAGCAAGCTGGCCCGCTGGGCAAAGCGCTGCCCGCACTGCCCGCAGGCGAAGGGCCGCCCATCGGCATGGCCCCGGTGGTACCGCAGGAGGTTGGCACGGTTGGCGAAGGCACGCAGGCACTCGGGGCAGGTGTGGGGCTGCTGTCCGGCATGGGCGCTGCAGCGGTGCTGGGCCAGGTAGGCGCTTTGGGTGTAGGCACGGGGACAGTCAGGGCAGCGGTGCGGGCGCTCGCCGATGTGTACCAGCTGGTGCCGCAGCAGCGTGGCACTGAGGGCAAAGGCTTTGCCACACTGGCCGCAGGGGAAGGGCCGCTCGCCCGTGTGCGCCAACTGGTGCAGGGCAAGGTGTGCCCGCTGCCAGAAATGCTGCCCACACTCGCCGCAGGCGTGGGGCCGCTCACCAGTATGGGTCTGCGTGTGCCGGGCCAGGGTGGAGCACAGAGCGAAGGCTTTGCCGCACTGCAGGCAGTGGTGTGGGGGTCCCGCGCCGTGGTCGCCCTGCTGGTGCTGGGCCAGGTGGGCGCTCTGCCGGAAACGCTGCCCGCACTCGGCGCAAGCGAAGGGACGCTCGTCCATGTGTGCCCGCTGGTGCACCAGCAGCCCCGCGCTGCCGGTGAAGGCTTTGCCACGCTCGGTGCAACCAAAGGGTTGCTCACCCATGTGGCAACGCTGGTGCGTGGCCAGCGCCGCCCGGTCACAGAAGACGTGGCCACACTTGGCGCAGGAGAAAGGGCGCTCGGCCCCGTGCAGCGCCTGGTGCCGTATCAGCGTGGTGCTGGCACCAAAGCGCTTCCCACACACCCTGCAACAGAAGGGACGAGCAACCACGACAGGGTCCTCGCCATCACGCTGGCTTGACTCTGCCGTGGCATCCTTGTGTTGAGGCTGTGTGTTCAGTTCGGTGCTGCCGGCATCGGCCATGTCCTGGCACAACGGCCCCGAATTGGTGCTGCTGGTGGCTGCCACATCCCGGTGCTCCGGCATTGGGTTGGAGCTGCCAGCATTGTCATGGTCCCTGCACCCCAGCATCGGTTTGGTGATGTCGGTGTCCGCCCGCTCCCCACCTCACGTCCCCAAATCAGTGTCTGCAGGGTTGCAGCGTCGTGTCCCCACCTTGGCGCTGCTGGTGTCCGCCTGGTCCTGGCGTCGTGTCCCCAAACCAGCCCCGGCCCAACACCGCAGCCACGTTTCGGCACTGCCGGTATCTGCCCGGTCCTGCCTGCCGGGTGTCAGTTCGGTGCTGCCACCAAACGCTCGGTGCTGGCACGGTGACCCCAAATTGGCGCTGCCGCTGTCCGTGCCCTCGTGGCACCCCAGTGTGGCTTCGGTGCTGCTGGTGGCTTCCCAGGTCCCATCTGCAGCACAAGGAGGGGGGGGTGAGCAGGCAGCACCCTACTGTGTCACCCTGGGGCTGCGGTGGATCCAACGTCCCCACACAAAGGGGGCACCCTGGCTGTTCTCCAGCCACCCGGTACCGTGACAGGGACCAGGCCCAGCTGCCAGCGGGGCCACCAGTAGTGGGCACGGCCCGGTCCCCACTGGTCCCATTCCCCGTTACATCCCCTGCTAACGGGGGCCCAGCACCCCCCTTCCTCCCCGTTACCGCCTCCCCCCCTTACCTGCAGCGCTTGCTTCCCGCTGCCGGCTCCCTTTGCTCCTTTTGCTCCCCGGTCCGGCTCCTCCCGGTCCCGTGTGCCCAGGTCCCGAGCGCCGCGTCCCGGGGCTGGGGTCCCCCCACCCCGGATCCCCCCGGTCCCGGTGCCGGGGGCTGCGCTCGGCTCCGCCTCTCGGCGGCTCCGCTCCCACCGTTGCAGCGCCGCCTGGGGGCTGCGGGAAGCGCTGCAGCGCCCCGGGGATCCGCGGACACGCGTGGGCGTGGGGATGCCCCCTGGGGAGGGGACAGGGGCCGTGGGGGAGGGGGGGGCTTGTGGAGACGTGCATGGGGTGGGAGGACAGGGAAGGGGGTGGGGACACCCGGCACCGCCACGGCACACTTGTCACTGTGACGGGGTAGCCCACAGGACAGCCATCATCGTGGGACACCCGGCACCACCACGGGACACCCAGCGCCACCACGGGTCACCCGTCACCACCACAGCGGGTGCCCATTCCCACCAGGCACGATAAGCTGGGTGCTGGCCACGGCTGGGGAGCTGTGGCTGAGGCTGGTGGGTGCTGATAGCACCCAGTTCTTCCTGCACCCCCGGAGATGACGTGCGGCTGAGTCCCGTCCCGGGTTCCCCCCCCCCCCCCCCCCCCCCGAGGGCTCCTTCTGTCCTCTTGGGGACACCCAGATCTCCCATGGGTGCTGGGACGGGTGTGGGTGCAGCTGGGTGTGGGTGGACACCAGGGACGCATTGGGCATGGGGACACCCTGGGCATAGGCACACAGCAGGCTTAGGGACACTTGAGGCTTGGGGACACCCTGTGGTGCACTCTAGGGATGGGGACACCCTGGATACTGTCATGGATGCTCCCAGGTCCCCGCTGTGGCACCCATGGGTGCAGTCTTTCAGGCTCCATGACCCTCCTTGTGCCAAGACCTCCCAGGGACATCGCTGGGGACTGTCACAGGCAGTGTCACCTCCAGCCAGGCCCCAGGATGTGGGGAGGAAGCTGTGGATGCTCGCGGGCCCCTCCGAGGCCCATCCCCAAGGCAGGGGCACATCCGCCCCCCCCCCCTCCTCAGGCATTATCAGCAGGGACACCCGTTGGGAAAGCTCAGCGGTGCCGCAGGGACGATGTATGGCAACATCGAGCCCAGCCAGCCCAGGGAAGAGCAAAAATGGGTGCTGAGGCCTGGCGGCAAGGAAGGTAGGGAGCACCCTGGGGTGCTGGCTGGGGTGGGGGTGAGCCCAGCAGTCCCCAGTTCATGCCCTGAGCCTGTCCCTTTTGGGATCTGAGGAAGGGTCCCCAGGGCAAATGGTGGCACCAAAGGGGATCCCCATTTCCATCCCCACTGCCCACAGGCAAACCTTGGGATGATCCCCCACCTCTGGTACCCAATGGGGGGTCCCCAGGGTGTGGTGACATGGGGGGAAACCCCTCATCGTGGTGCTTGACAGGGGTCCCCATGGCGGGTGGTGGGATCCCCCACGAGCACTATCCTTGCTGCCCCCTCTCCAGCCTGCAGCGACCCGTGCCTCATGGAGGAGAACCCGTACGAGCCCCTCGACCCCCCCATTGCCGTGCCAAGCCGCAAGCACCTTCCTGACCCCCCAGGTGAGCCCATCCCTGTTGGGATGAGGCTGTGCAGCCCGAATTGGGGCCCTGCAGCCCCGTCGGGACCGGTTGTCACCCACTCACCCTCCCCAGCACGCCCGTGCTGCTCCCAGGAGAGGCTGGTGCTGGTTGGTGCCGTGGCCCTGGGAATCTCAGTGCTGCTCAATGTGCTCCTCCTTGCCCTCGGCTCACGGCGCAGTGAGTACTGGGGGCCACAGCGGCTCCCCCACCCTGGGAGATGATGCTGGGGCTGCTGGGGACAGAGTTAAAGTGATTGGGGGGCTGCAATAGGACCCCCCAGCACGGTGACCCTTTGCCTCCCCCAGTCACAGCCCTGATGGTGGCCCTGGACGAAGCGGAGACGGCGAAGCAGCTGCCCAACGTGGGTGCGTGCCCGTGCTGCGTCCCCTTCTGCCCATTTCCACGGTGTCACCGTCCCCGGGGCCCCATGCACACCCCCCCATCACCGCCCCCCTCTCCACAGCCTCCGCGCCCTTCCTGCTGTACAACGAAGCGCACAACAAGTGCGTGGAAGCGCGCGGGCGGCAGCTGACAGCGGCGACGTGCCAGCCCGAGGCGGCGGCACAACGCTTCCAGTGGCTCCCCGGGGACCGGCTGCGGAGCGCGGCGGGGTCCCGCTTGTGCGTGACAGCGGCCAAGGGGCAAAACCTGTCCACAGTGTGGCTGCAGCCGTGCCGGGAGGACGGCAGGCTGCAGCGCTGGGAGTGCCGTGATGGCACGCTGCTGGCGCTGGCCGGCCACAATCTCTATTTCAATTACGGCAACAACCAGAAGCACACCGTGATGCTCTTCATCGGGGACCGCGAGTGGAGCCGCTGGGTCGCCCACGGGAGCAAGGACAACATCTGCTCGCGCTCCAGTCAGTCCCTGACCCCGGATATTTGGGGACTTGCCTGACCCTAAATGGGCTGAAACAGCCCCAGCCTGGAAGGGATACGGCATAAACGAAGCCCAAACTGCAACAGGGCCCTAACTCAGGCCTAATCCCAAATTATTTGATTTAAACTAACCCTAAAGGAGTCCAAACCCTAGTGGAGTCCTAGCCCAGCTAAGCCTAATCCAGTTGTAAACTGAGGACTCAAGCTAAACCCAAACCCCGATGGGACCCAAACCCAGTTAGATCTCTAAATATATAGGATTTAAGCTAATCCTAACCTAGCCTAAACCCCAACGGGGCTCAACCCAGACCTAACCCTAAATATATAGGATTTAACCCCAAACCCATCAGGGCTCTAACCCTACCCATAATCCGGAGGGGATCCTGGCAGCTCCCGCAGTCCTACCTGGGGGATGAATCCCTTTCTGCATCCCCTCCCCAGGTTGCCCCCCTTGCTCCAGAGGCTGGACCTATTTCAAGGGCTCGTGCTATTTCCGCTCCGCGACGACGAGCACCTGGGAGACAGCGCAGCGCTTCTGCTCGGCCCTGGGCACGCAGCTCCTGGAGGTGGACAGTCCCGAGGAGCGGGTAAGGGGGACAGATTCCAGCCCTCGGGAGTGGGGATGGGGAAATGGAGCAGCTGGAAGCCTCTCGTGGACCCCAAACCCATGTCCTGAACTTTAGGGCCTGCTCTGAGGTCACCCCACACCCCTGTTTTTCCCATGGGAGGATGCTGCTGAGCATCTAGCTCTTACTTTTATTCTCTACATGCTCAAATACTCTACCTTTTACCCAAATTCTGTCCTTTTAACCCTAAATTTATGCTCTAGCAGCTAATATTTCTAAAATTACACCCAACCTGATTCCTAACCCTAACACTGAACCAAAGCCAGCTGAAACCTACCCCTGACCCTGTCCCTAATCTCATTATCCATAACCACAATCCTACCCTAATCCTACACCTAACCCTGTCCTAACAAAAACCCTGTCCAAAACCCCAATCCCAGCCCTAAACTAAGCACTAACAAAAAAACTTCTTTTCTACCCAACCTTAATTTATCCCAATCATCACTCAGCCCTCACCCTGAATATATATAGGACTTAAACTAACCCTTACATACACATACATAGGACTTAAGCTAGTCCAGAACCCAATGGGACCCTAACCCAGCCCTGACCCTAAATATATAGGACTTAAAATAACCATAAAATAACCTAAAGTTCAGTGAGACTCTAACCCTAACTCTTCATAATCATGACCCAAAACCTGAGTATAACCTTAATTTAACCCCAGCCCCAATGTCTCGGGGCCCTAATCCTGCCATCCCTGACCCCATACGTCCTCTGAACCATCCCCCAGCACAAACAAACAAACAAACAAACAAACAAACAAAAACAAACAAAAAAAAAAACCACCAAATTTCCCCCATGTCTCCTCACTCCTGGGCAGAGGTTGTGCTGGTGGTGGCCAGAGCAGCGTGAGGAGGTGCAGGAGCAGCATCGGGACCTACCTGGCACCGAGACCTCGCTGTCCCCAGCTTTCCCCAAGGATGTGCAGGGGTCTTGGGGGGGGCTCTGCACTGGGGTGACGCTGCCTTTGCCCCCAGACTTACATCCAGACCATTCTGCGAGACTCCTCCTGGCTGGGCATCACGGATAAAGAGGTTGAGGGCACCTGGAAGCGGGCAGACGGGACCATCCTGCTCAGGGAACAAAGGTAAGCCCGATGGGCGCTAGGGACAGGGTGACAGGGGCTTGGGGATGTGGAGGGGGCCACCCCTAAGCCATGTCACTTCCCCCATTGCAGCTCGTGGCACAGGAACGAGCCCAACGGCGGGCAGCAGGAGAATTGCGCGGTGGTCCGCATGGACGGCATGTGGTTCGACTACCCCTGCACAAGTCAGCTCCCCTGGGTGTGCGAGGGGCAGCCCTGAGTGTGCGAGGGGCGCCTCGAGGGTCCCCCAGTCCCCATCACTCCCCCTGCTCCGGGCTCCCCAAAGCCCATCTCCGCTTGCCGCCATCTGACCTGCAGCACGGCAGCTTTGGCCTCCAGCACCTCCATCCCGGGTCCCAGAAGGAGGCTCCGGGCGAGCTTTGGTGTTGGGGGCACACTGGGGGTCCCCGTGGGACAATAAACGGGTGTGCAGAGTGAGGCTCCCAATCGGATGGGGACCCCGACGGCGTGGGGTGGAGGGGTGCGGGTTGGCTCTGGGTTTCAGTGTCCTCCAGGGGAGCAGCGGTGATTCCATGGGTGATGCCACATTGGAGCCTTCTGCAGACATGGGGTGTGGGAGTCTTGCCCCCCAGGTTCCCCAAATCGTCCCCAGGCACCCAAAAACCACTCTGGCTCCCCAGATACCCTCCAGACCCCCCAAATACCCCCAAGCCTCCTCAAATCCCCTCCAGCCTCCCCAAACACCCTCCAGACCCCCAAATGTCCCCCCAAATACCCCCCCAGCCTCCCCAAATCCCTTCCAGACCCCCCCAAGACCCCCATGGACCCCCCCAGGGCTCTCCCCAACCCCCCCCGCCCCCCCAGGGCTCCCCCAGCCGGTGGTCGCGGGGAACGGGGGCGGAGGGGGGGGCGGAACCGGGACGGGGGGGTCCCGGCCTGCAGATACCGGGAGCCCGGGGAGGGGGCG
>CM021725.1:253498-274060 GCA_011074415.1 Stictonetta naevosa | reverse complement strand
CTCTGTCCGGGTGTCCCTCTGTCCGGGTGTCCCTCTGTCCGGGTGTCTGGTTGCCTGCCCATCCACTCGGGTGTCTGTCTGTCTGTCCGCGCGTCCATCTGTCCGGGTGTCCGGTTGCCTATCTGTCTGTGTGTCTGTCCGTCCGGGTGTCTGGTTGCCTGTCCATCCACCGAGGTGTCCGTCTGTCTGTGTGTCCACCCATCCAACTGTCCGCTTGCTTGTCCGTCCATCTGGGTGTCCGTGTGCCTGGATGTTTGTCCAGCCGTCTGTCCAGGTGCCCTCCCGGTTGTCCGTCTGTCCGTCCCCCTGGCTGCCCAGCTGTCCGTCTGCCCGTCCCTCTGGGGGCCCAGGTGTCCGTCTGTCCTGGCGTGCATCCGCCCACCCAGGTGTCCGTCTGTCCGCCAGGGGCCTGTCCTTTGTGCATGTCCGTCTGTCTGTCCATCCGTCCCCCCTCCTTCCAGGTTCCGCCCGTCCGTCTGTCCGCGTGTCCCTGGGACCCGGGGGCTGTCCACATACGCAAGATGGGGACGGACATACAGACGGACATCAGGCCTCAACCCCATCTCCCCGCCTCAGTTTCCCCATCCCAAAAGGACCCATCTCCCCCCTAACCTGGGGGTCGCCCCCTCCCTTCAGACCCCCTCCCCAAAAATACCCTCGGGTGCTGGAAAGTCCCCAGATCCTAACTTCCCCTTCACTGGTGGGGGGGTGCTTGTGTATGGGGGGGGGGACATGCAGGGCTGAGGACATCTGGGTCCCACTGACACCCCCTTTCCCCTCCTGCTCAGGGTGCCACGGCCGCCCACCTGCTGCTGAGCACCGGTAAGTCCTGGGGCCACGGTGAGGGGCTGCGGGGTGCTTTGGGGACACGGGGGGGGCAGGGGGGGGACACCGGGATGCAGCTCGCCCCGTCATCTCGAAAGCACTGCGCGGGTTCCCCCTTCCGACCTCAGAAAGGAAACGGTGTCCCGGGCCTGGAGCATCTGGGGGTGGCATGGGGCGGCCGCGGTCCCCAGGGCGTCATGGAGTGTCCCCAGGGTGTCACGGAGCAGCCTCCGTCTCCGTGGTCCCTGGGGCATCACGGAGCATCTTCCATCCCTGTGGGGCCCCGGGGCGTCACGGAGCATCCCTTGTCCCTGCGGTGCCCAGGGTGTCATGGAGCAGCCTCCGTCCCTGTGGTCCCCGTGGTGTCACAGCCTGTCCCCAAGGTGTCACGGAGCATCCTCTGTCCCTGTGGGCTCTGTGGCATCACCCCCTGGGGGTGGCTACAGGGCTGCATTGCCCATTGGGGCCACCCCATTTCTCCTTGGGGCCACCGTTTTCCCATTGAGGCCACCCCATTTCCCACCGGGGGCACCCATTTGCTACCGTGAGCACCCACGCCACCCCCGCCCCCCATTAACCCCCTTTTTGTGTCCCCCCCCAGGCTCGCTGGCGGTGTCCTCCAGACCCGTGTGGCGCTACGAGGAAGGCATCAGCGGAGTCTTCCTCAGCAGCGACGTGCAGGCGACGGCCGCGGGGCTGCGGGTGGCGGCGGGGGGGCTCTACCTCCTCTACGGCCAGTTCGCCCTTGCCTGCACGGCCGAAAATTGCCCCCCCGGCAATGTCACCCTCCAGCTCCGCCGCGCTGGCTCAGCGCCCCCGCTGCTGTCCGTGCCGCTGGCGTTGCCCAACGGCACCGAACCCGGCCCGGCCCGCTCGGGTTTGGCTCAGGCCGTGGGACAGCTGCAGCCCGGTGACGTCCTCGACGTGGCGCTGGTCGGGGACATCAACGGGGACGAGTGGCAGATGGCGCAGGACCAGCGGGAGGGCAATTTTGTGGGGCTGCTGCGCATCGCCGGGGGGTGACGGTGGGGACGCGGCCCCTGCTGGCACGGAGGGGGGGCCCAGAGGGGTTTGGGGACGGTCACCCCCCCCCGGTTGGAGGTTTGGGGACGTCGAGGGACATTGCTGACCTCCATGTCTGAAGATCTGGGGACATCGCTGACCTCCATGCCCTGAAATTTGGGTCCCAACCCCCCATGCCCAGAGACCTGGGGACATCAAGAGACATTGCCGACCTCCATGCCTGGAGATCTGGGGCTGGTGACACCCCTGCTCGGAGGCTGGGGACATGGGACACCTCCACCCTTGAAGATCTGGGACGTTAAGGGACATTGCAGACCCCCCCCCATTGAATATTTGGTGCTGGAGACCCCCAGCTTGGAGATCTGGGGGCATCAAGTGACTTTGCAGACCTTCGTGCCTGGACGTGGGGGACACCAAGGGATCTTGCAGGCCCCCCTGCCTGCAGATTTGGGGTGCTAAAGCCCCCTCCTGGGGGACATCAAGGAACCTCGCAGGCCCAACCCTCATGCTGGACATTTGGGGACATTGAGGGTCCTCACAGACTCCCATTCTGGGGACAGCAGGGACTGTGGATCCCCCTCATGCCTCCCTGCTGCTCCCCCTTCCTCCCCCCAGCCGGCCTGGGGGGGGCCCTCCCCCTTAAGTTATTGTCTGGTACTCAAAACCACTTTATTTATTGGTTAAGTAAATTTATTTATGGTTCCTGGTGCTCCAAAGTGGCTTAATTTCCCCCTAAAAAGGGAGATTCCCTGAAGCCCCCCCTAGAGGAGAGGCAGATTCCTGGAATCCTACGTGCGTGTGCAGTTTTGCATATTTGTGCTCACACAAGTATGTGTGAAAATGCACGTGCAAAGGCGAGCATGTTTGCAAATGCCCATCCAACATGCACATGCATCCCTGTGCACAAATGCAAGTGCAAATACACATGCAAGTGCCAATAGCCATGCACACACACGTACATGTGTGCAAATGGAAATGCGCATGTGCAAGCGCAAATAGCCCCACAGTCCCCCCCCTACCCTCCCCTCCCACTTTGTCCCTGTACCCCCACATTTGCCTCTCCCCCCCCCATGGAATTCTGGCACCCAACGTTTTCTTTTCACTTTTATTTTGGGGTCAGGGTAGGGGGTTCCTGAAGGGGTCACCCAGGTTGGGGTGCACCCAGAGCATCAGCACCCCCGTGCACAACCCTATAGGAGACACCTGAGAATCCATACTTTATTCCAGCCCTGAGTGCCAGGGCTGTCAGAAGTGATAAATGGGGTCCCAGCAGGCTTCCAAAAGTGGATCCAGGCATCCAGCTGGGTTAGAGTTGGGGTCTGTAGGGTCCAGGCCATCACTACCCATGCACAACCCTATACGAGCCACCTGAGAATCCACCCTGCCCTTCAGCACTGACACCCCCAAACCTTCCTGTATCCTCATACCTATAGGGCCGCCCAGGCACCCACATCTCCAAGGTGGTGGCACCCACGTCCCCAGGCTTGTGCCCCCTGTAGTGTAGTGGTATGTGTGTCCCTGGGGGGAGGGTCCCATGTCCCCCATCACCTATTGTCTCCCCATGTCCCCTCATGTCCCCATATCCCCCCATGTCATCGTATCCCCCCCATGTAACCCGTCCCCTCTCACCTGCAGCCGCTTTGTCACCTTCTGCAGCCCACCCCCAATGTCCCCATGTCCCCCTGTGTGTTTCCCCATGCATGTCCCCATGGTGCACGTGGTCACACACTCATGGCATGCGCTTGCACCATGCACGCCACGCACACACTTGGGCCGGTGCATAAGCAAGTGGTAAAGCCCAGCTGCAACATGCACACCCCAGTGCGTGCTTGCACCACGCCTGCACACGCTTGTGCATGCACCCACTTGTGTGTATGCACCCACGCCTGTTTGCAGCCTCATGCATGCATTACACCCACGCTTGCATATGCACCATTGATGCATTGCACCCTGCCTGTGCACGCACCTACATGCACGCCCCATGCATGTGCGTGGCTGTGTGCGGGCGTGCTCCAGCAGCAGCTGCGTGTGCTGATAAAGCCACCGGAAAGCGCCGCCGGCGCGGGGCCTTGCTGGGAAAGCAGGAAACCGCCAGCGTGTAGCTGCAGCAACCTGTGTGCCCCAGCCGGGTGCTGAGGCCGGGCAGTGAGAGGCGTGCAGCGCCATGCAGCAACGCCACACAGCGCCAGGAACTGAGCAGCAGGCAAAGATGCGCACCAAAGGGTGTGCAGCACCGTGCACCACGGGCTGAGCACCGTGCAGCACCGCACGCCGAGGACAGTGCAGCACTGCGCACTAAATGCTGTGCACTGATCTCCAAGGGCCTCTCCCAGACCCTTCTGTGGCCCCTATGACCCCTAAGGGCTCCCCATGTCCCCTACAGGATCCACATGAGCCACCCCCTATGGAGTTCCCCTGTCCTCTATGATGGCCCCATGCCCCTGTCATGCTCTAAAGAGCCCCCACGTCCCCCACAGTGTCCCCATGACTCCGTCATCCCCTCCGGAATCACCCTAACTCCACTGTCCCCTGTGATGTCCCCATGAAACCCATGAAGTCCGCACAACCCCGTTGTCCTCTGTGGCATCCCCCTTGTCCCCTGCGGTCTTCCCATGTCCCCCATGACACCCCCGGAGCCGGACTGTGAGAAAGGACATTTTTAACTTCCCCCCCAAAAAAGAGAGTAACGGGGGACAGGAGGGTGGCGGCACCCATGGGTGGGGGGCACCCGCTCAGGAGGGGCACCCAAATATGGTCATGGCCTCGGAGAATTCAACGAAGTCCTGGCAGAGGGACTGCAGCTCGGGGTCCTGGCAGGCCACCTCTGATGGCCACGTCTCTAGCCACGTGTCCTTGCCGATGAGGTAGGAGAAGCTGGGGACAGCAGGGGGACAAGAGGGGTCAGGGGGCAGACGGGGGTTGGCACGCTGGTGACGGGTGCGATAGGGTGCACAACCCCATATGAGACACCAGAGAAGCTCAAGGTGCGGGGGGGGGAGGGGGGGGGTGCCTGGGTGTCATTGCCCCCCTGTCTGTGTGTCCCCATGTCCCCATATCCCCATGTCCCTATGTTCCCATGTCCCCATGTGTGTTTCCCCATGTAGGTCCCCATACATGTCCCTGTGTCCCCATGCGTGTCCCGGGACTGGCAGCACACTCAGTGGCTACCAGGAGCACTCAGACCTGGCTGGGCTCATCCCCGTGTCCCTTGTCCCCATGCACGTTCCCCATCCCTACGCGTGTCCCCATGTCCCTACCGAGTGCCGGTGACCCACAGGTCGGAGGCCAGCCCCCAGACCAAATAGTCCTGGCCAGGCTGGAGCTTCAGAGCATCCCGGCACTGCTGGTGGCTCACGAAGGTCCGGTTGCTTCCACTTGGGTCTTCATCGGTGCCTGTCCCAGGGAGTGGTGACATGCAGGTGACATGTCACCTCCACCCTGACCCACCAGGGACACATGCTCTGACGTGTCCCCCATTGGGGAATTCCCTTCCACAGGGGGCTATTGGCATCCGTGGTGGCATCACCCCACTGTTGTCACTGCCCCTGGGTGGCATCACCCAGTTCATCAGCTGTGGGTGGCTCCATCCCCGTGACCAGCCATGGGCATCCCCAGCTATCTCCAGCACCCTTGGGTGTCCCCACCCCACGAGTACCACCAACCCTCACAGGTGTCCCCAAGAACCCTTGGGTGACACCACCCTACCTGAGCACTGCTGTGCCCCAGCCACTTGGGTGTCCCCTGCCTTAGGTGACCCCTCCCATGTCCCTCAGGGTGGCCTTGTCCCCTGCGCCCCAGGGTGCTCGTACCCATCTTGATGACGGAGAGGATGGTCATGATGTAGTTGTCGTGAGATGCTGTCTGCTCCATTTCCACCAGCTTCACCTTGTACACTGGGGACGGGGACACCACCACGTCACCCTCCTCCTGGCAGCAGGTCCCTCTGTCCCCTCTTCTCCTCCCCGAGTCCCTCTGTGTCTTGCTCTGGTGTCCCAATGTCCCCTCTTTTCCCTCCCATGTCTCTCCATGTCCCCTCCGTCCCCTCCTGTCTCTCTGCACTCTCCGTGTCAGCCCATGTCCCCCTCCACATCCCTGCAATGTCCCTTATGTTCCCCCCTTGTGCCCCACAATCCCCCAGTTTCACCCCCTATGCCCCATGTCCCCCCGTCCCCATGTCCCTTGTGTCTCACCGTAGTCAACCCCTGGCTCGCAGGCACGCTCAATGCGCTGGTTGACCGTGATGGGGCTGTCCTGCTGCTGCCGCACAAAGCAGTTTTCTGCAGGGACAGGGGGACAGGGCAGTGACGCGTCCCTTCGTGGCCATGACACATCCCATCATGGCCATGATGTCCCATCACAGCTATGACATGTCCCATCGTAGCCATGTCGTCTCATCGTGGCAATGACATCCCATCACAGCCATGACGTGTCCCATCGTGGCTATGACATGTCCCACTGCAGCGATGGCATGTCCCATCGCAGCAACGACATGCCCCCATCACGGTGGGGGTATGACCCAGTCTCTGCCCCCACGTCCCCGTGTCCCTCTGTCACCTTCAGCGCAGCGGCACACGTCCCCATAGCAGATCTTCTTCAGTTGCCCACCATCCTTGTCCGGGTGGTAGAAACGGGTGCAGCGGTCATCTGTGGGGACACGGGGACATGAGGAGACACGGGGAGAACACAAGGGAAAAGGATCAGGGCAGACATGGGGACATGGAGGGAGAGGGTCAGCGGGGACATGGGGGGACCTGGGGACACATGCATTGGGGACAATCAGCAGGGACATGATGGGACAAATGGACGGGAGGGGACAGAGGGGATGTGGAGGGGGAAACACAGGGGGCCATGTGGATGGCAGTGGGGTCACAGAGGGGACTATGGAGCCAGAGGGGACCCAGGGATGACATAAGGGGACACAAGATGACACAAGGGGACATGGGGGCGCACCGATCTTGTAGTAGCTGTAGACAGTGACGGACGCGGGCTGGATCAGTCCCACCTTGAACTGCTGGTGGGCCCTGAAGGCAATGCACTCCTCAGCCTGGTGGGACACCTGGGGGGGCACGAGGACAGGGACAATAGTCAGCCAGGTGGGGAGGCAGCACTCCAGCCCCGAGCCTGGCCCTGGCCGCGTCCCCATGTCCATCCATGTCCCCGTCTTGTCACTGTGCGACCCATCCCTGTTCCTGCCCCTACCCGTGTCCTGTCCCCATCTGTGTCCCCAGCTCCAACCCCATCCCTGTCCCCTTCCTGTCCCTGCCCGTGTCCCCAGCTCCAACCTGTGCCCTTCCTTGTCCCCATCCCTCGGCTGCCCCCATCTCCATGCTACCCCACCCTTGGCCCATCCCCATCTCCATACGGTCCCACCTCATCCTTATCCCCATCCTGTGCCACCCCTCCCCTATCACATCCCCATCCTCATCCTCATCCTGTCCCCATTCTCATCCTCATCTTGTCCCCATCCCCATATCCCCACCTTGTCAAGGTAGATGACGAGATTGCTGCGGTCCGACAGTACTTGGTTGATCTCGAACTTGGAAATGTACCTTTCCACGCTCTCCGAGAGCTGGGGACGGGGACACGGTGACAGCAGGCATGCAGGACATGAAGGGATACGTGAGAACACACGGCCACACCATGACACACAGGGACTCATGGGCACAGAGGGACATGGGGACGTGGTGACTTGGCTATGCCAGGATGCAGGGGACTTGCAGGGATGCAGGGGGATACGGTGACACAGTGACACACAGGGATGTGGGAACACAAGGACATAGGGGACACAGGGGCACACACAGGGACATGAAGACTTGACGTTGCAAGGCCCCGTGTCCCCTGAGTTTCCCCACATGTGTCCCCATGTCCCTGCACTCACTCTCTTCAGGTCCTGGATGTCTGGGGAGAAGCCCGTGAGCATGGAGACATCAATGATGGACATGGTGGCATCCACATTGTCCAGGTACCTGCGGGGACTGGGATGAGGCCACCTCCCTGTCCCCAGTATGCTCAGCTCCCTCACTGTCCCCAGCATCCCCCCCCCCTCCCCCTCCCCCCAATGTCCCCATTCCCAGGGATCCCTGTGGGACAAGGAGAGGCTGAGCCCTGTTTGTCCCCAGTGTCCCCACCCCAGTGTCCCCATCCTCGTTCCTGGTTTCCCTGTTCCCAGCAGCCCCATTCCCCTCCCTGTCTCTGATGTCCCTGCTGTCCCTAACATCTCTGCTGTCCACAACATCTCTGCTGTCCCCATCGCGTCCCACCTGGTGCAGATGGTGATCTTGACAGAGCGGATGATGCCCTCCGGCTCCTTGCCTGTGAGGGGACACAAGGACACTGCTGCCACCCCTGGGGGACATGGGAGGAACCCGGGGGGACCACAGGGGACAATGAGGGACTGGGGGAAAGGAGGGAAGTGAAGGGACCCAGGGGGACCTGGAGGGGACATGGGGATCTGGAGGGACAGGGGTATGTGGAGAAGGATAGTCGGGGGACATGGGAATATGGGTGACATGAGAGACATGGAAGGGGACATGGAGGGACATGAGGGGACATGGAGGAGATGTGGGAAGCGCCCAGTGGGACACGGTGGGAACAAGAAGAGGACACATCAGGGGACACTTGTGGACTCACCCATCTTCACGTCCTCCACATCCACCCGCAGGTCAAAGTTGTCACACTTGTTGTCCTTCTCGGGGACCTTGGCATTGTAGACGGTCACAACTGTCATCGTCCCTTTGCCCGTGCCCTCAGCTTTCACCGTGAAGTCCTCGTTCAGCTTGGTCTGTGGGGACAGGGGACGTTGGAGGAGGGACAGAAGACACTGTGAGGGGACAGGGGACGCTGGAGAGGGATAGAGGATGTTGGAGAGGGACAGGGACATATTCTGGGAGGGATATGGAGGGGATGTGGCATCCTGGGCTATGGAAAGACACTGGGACATGGAGGGGACACAGACATCCCAGGACATGGAGGGGCATGCAGGGGACAGGGCTACTGCAAGACACGAAGGTCATAGGGACAACCCTGGAGGGTATAGGGACATTCCAGGACACGGAAGGACTCAGAGGGGACAAGGAAGTCAGACGACACAGAGGGACATGAAGGGGATGGGAACACCCCAGGACACAAAGGGGACAGCACTGGCAGGGCACACAGTGCCACCGAGGCGCCCCGAAGTGCCACTTCCCCGCTGCCCTGGTGGCAGCCACCAGCGATATGGGTGATGAGGGTGCCGGTACCTCGGCAGAGCGTGCCACCAGGGCGTTGCTGTTCTCGATGCGGTAGGTGATAGCGTTGGCGCGGCGCGGCAGCAGCACTGACACATCGAGGTTGAGCTTAAGCTGCCGCGGCATCAACACCTGGTACTGGGCCAGCGCCTGGAACACCATGATGGTGGCCTGCGGGAACACCGCCCATGTCACCACAGCTTGGGGACACCGGCTGGGGCATCCCCAGAGCCTCCTGGATGGCCCCGAACCTGAGGTCACCCCAAGTTCTGGAGCCACCTCGTGTCACTTGAAGACTCTCAGGGGGTCCTAAAGACCAGAGGTGGACCCTGAGAGACAGGACATGTCCCTGGAGACCCCCACGGTCTGGAGGGATCCCCAGGGGAACCCCAATTTCCTGGGGGTCCCCAGTGACCCCCTAGACCCCCAATAAAGCCATCAACCCCTCCTCTTCCCCCCACCAACCTCCAGTCCCCCATGGCCATGGGGGCCAGAGCAGCACACAAGGGTGCTGGGCATGTTCATAACCCACCTGGGTGGATCCATAGCCACCACCGAAGTAGTTCTGCTGGGACAGCCACTGGACCACCGGTCCCGTCAGCTCCATCTTCTCCATGTGCAGCAGGGCCAGCAGGGCATAGGATGTCCCCTCGATGTTGTAGGTGTGGGCATTGCGTTCCACCCAGCGGATGCCACCTGAGGCGACACCGAGCCCTCAAAACCCACCCTTGGTGGCAATTTGTGGTCCTCATCCCACACCAGCACCCAGTGGGTGACCCATAACCTGGCCCCCAGGTGTATCCCCCCCACTGGGACATCACCTTTGGAACATTTCATGAGAACTTTCTCGCTGTTGAGTTTCCCTGCCAGGGCCAGGGCGTAGGAGGTCAGGGCCACCGTGTAGGGTCGGGCCAGTGACTGGTACCTCCGAGCAAGGTATTCAGAGGCCTTGGTGATGCTTCCGTCCAAGCTCTGAGCAGAAAGGATGGCGGTTTGGATTCTCAGGCGGCTGCTATAAGGGTTGGGCACCTTGCCTTGAAGCGCCGCCCTTCTGTGTGATGGATGCCTGCTGTCTCCCCTCTCCCCACGCTGGACTACTCACTTTGACATGGTCCTTGCAGATCTGCCGGGCTTCCTGCAGCGCGATGAGGACAAAAGCTGTGAGTGACACCTCCGGCTCGGCACCCTCGTAGCCTCCCTGTGTGATAAAACGGTGGAAAAATCCTCAGATCTATGTCCACACAACACTTGTGCCTGTCACCCAGTGCAGTTTTTTTCCCCCCACAGCTCATCCCAAAAGCGCATCCTTGAGCCAAAGGGTTTGGCCATGAGTAGGGTTTGGGTCCCACCATACCACCATCTCCTTGTGGATGACAGGAGCATCTTCTTGGAAGATCCCATCTGGCTTCTGCTTCTCCAGGATGAGCCACTTGACAGCCCCACAAACCACCTCTGGCTCGATGTCCACTATCTTGATGGCCATAGCAAAGACCTTGGCCACGTAGGCTGTCAACCTGGGGACAGGGAGACCTCACTGTCACGTCCAGCCCCGTCACCTGGACCCCCCAGGGATGAGCTGGGAATGGGACCCTCACCAGGTGCTGGATGGGCGGTTGGTGAACGCAGCATAGGAGCTGTCTTCTTTCCGGAAAGCGAGTTGTTGGGTGTAACCTGGTGAGGAGATGGCAGTTGGCCAATGCAAGGAACACCTGGGGGTGGCTTCAGACCACCAACCCCCCCTCTGGTGCACATCCCAGTGCAAACCAGTAGCTCTAGAAATCCCTGAACTGGCAGCACTCAAGCCATGTCCTCTCCAAAGATGCAAATTGCTTTATCCCCTTGGGTGATGGTGACATTTTGCACCCCAAAGGAGGAGACCGAGGGGATGCTCTTATCCCCCTGGGGATGCTCCTACCCTTTCTAATCAAGGCAATGGACTCGGCGCGGCGGTCGACGCCTAAGCTCTCCCACTGGTTTGTGTTGTCCAGGTAGTGGACGGCAATGATGGTGGGTGTCATGCCAATCATGTTCTGCTCCCCACAGCCCGATGGTGTCACAATGAGGTGCTTCAGCTTCTCTCCATCGATGGCCTTCTCCACCATGATGGACACGGGGTTGCCTGGACCAGGGGAAGGAAAGGTGTCAGGCCGGGAGCGTCCTGTCCCCTCCCAGCCCAACCCTATGCATTCCCTCTCCCCTGCTGTCACCTTGGATGCTGACTTTTGTTTCTGACTCAGTGTTGGGGACGATGTCGGAGAGGTTTGCTGCTGTCACCTTCACTTCTTGGACACCATCTGCAGGGCAGGGAGGCCAGGATGGAGGTGGGTGGCCCCAAACCTTTCATCTCCCCCTTCCCTGAGGTGACCCGGCCCTGCTCCAGATCCATACCAGGGTGTCCTTCCTCCCTTGAGATGCCCTTGCTCCACAGTTTGATGTCCTTGGTCCCCTAGGATACCCCAGCCCAATAGTGGGGCATCCCTTGTCCCAGGATTCCCTGGCTCCATAGCAGAATGTCCCTTGTCCCCCAGGATACTCAAGTCCTGCTCTTGGTGGTATATTCATCATGCCCCAGACACACAGCGGGATTTCCCAGTTTCCCTTGTCCCCTACTCAGTGTCCCCATGGGGATTAGACATCTCCGAGACCAGCCAGGGGCCACTCACTGTGTCCTCTCGTCTTTGGGTCCAGCTCAACTATCTTCACTGTCTTCTCCAGCCTCATCCCTTCAGGCTGCAGAGGTGAGAGGCCAATGATCAAGGCTGGGCTGGTTTTGAGCTACCCCTTCCCAGCCTCTCCAGGTTGATGAGGAAAGGTGTTCCAGTGTAAACCAGCACATGAAGGTCATGGGGCAACTGGGAGAGCCCCCAGGAGACCACCCTTGGGCATCCTGAATGGGGAATCCTTCATCCCTGAGTACCAACACCAGGATGAAGTGTAGATGGGAATGCCATAGGGATATCAAGAGAACCAGGAAGAGCGGGGGACCTCTCACAGACCAAGGTGGCACTGCACGGTAGAGGTACCATGAGCGGCGATGACCCACTTACCACAACTTTGAGTTTCTTCTTGACACCATCAGACACAAAGCTGCCCCAGACAGCCGCCTTCACCTCGACTTCGTGCTGCCCCAGCTGCAAGGGCACGATGACAAAGGGCACAGCACGCGACGACTGGGCTTCCAGCTCAAAGATCTGCTGGTAGCGAGCCTTGGAGGTGGAGGCACTGCACAGGGCTGGGTTGTACATCAGTTCCACACGCACCTGTGGGCACAGAAAGATGTTGTCTGTGAGGTTCTGGTGGCCACAGACACCCCCCCCAAAGCCCAGGGGTGGGCCACCCACCAACCTTGATCTTGTTCTTCCAGTAGTTGTAGAGGATGGCACGGATCTCCACCTGCTCGTTCCTTACCACCGAGTAAGGGAGGCGCAGGTCGATGAAGAACTCCTTCATCACCGTTATCTCATAGGGGTCAGCAACGCACAGCCCTGCACGGCAGTCCCCGAGGATGTGGGGTTCAAACTCATGAGCTCACTTGGCCCAGGGACATCCCCAAGGCTTTGGAACATCTCTCAAGTCTCATAGAGTTCCCTCTAGGTGTGAGGAACCCCTCAAGTCCCATGGTTCTCCCCAGAGTTTGGAACTCTCTCCAGAGTTACACATCCCTCCATGATTTTGGAGACAGTCGCCTTCCCCCCCCCCCAAAGCCCAAGTAATCCCTCCAGGTTTTGGCGACTCCTCAAGTCCCAGAGACCACCCCCAAGGTTTGGGGAACCTCTTGGGTCCTCCGAAATCCCTCCACGTACCCTTTTTCTTAGAGAGGCTGACGGCCAGGACCTCCCAGGTGGTGATGGAGTCCTTCAGGTATACAGGCAGTGTTTTCGTGGAGATGCTGGAGGGGATGTAAACCACCAAGGGGGTGTCATAGCTCGCCCCAAGCTGGACCAAAGGGGTGTAAGAAGCCACTGAGCTGGACCAGGGGGGTGTAGGTGACCACTGAGCTGCATGGGTGGGGTGCAGGTGGCCTATGAACTGGATCAAGGGGTCATAGTTGGTCCCAAAGCAGCAGGAGGGGGGCATATGGGGCCCTAGTCTAGACTGAGGGGGTCACATCTGGTCCCCAAGCTGGGCAAGTGGGGGTTCAGAGGTAAATGGATCAGAGGTAATGGATCACCAGGTTGAGACACGGGGTGGTGATGACCCCAAGCCAGGCCAGGGTGGCAACGGTACTGGGGCGAAGTTATGGGGCTCACCCCAGTTCGTTGGGCGGCTCTGTCAGCTCCTCCACCTGCCATAGCCAGCTCTCTGGGAAGAGGCTCCGTGAGGTGATGTCTTCATCGTCCAGGAAGCCACCGTCCATCTCGCCTGGGGATAGCAGCAGCCCTCTCAACCACAGCTGTGGGATCACAGCCCTGGGTGGCATCACCCCCAGAATCATTCAAGCACCATCCTTGTATCGCCCAAGCATCATCTAGGCATCACCCAACTTCTACCCCGGCATCGCCCAACCTCTGTCCAACTTTTGCCCAGCCCTTGCCCAAGCATCGCCCAACCCTTGCCCAAGTGTCAGTGAAGCTTCCCCCAGTCTTCACCCCAGCATTTCTCAGGCTTTGCCCAAACACCATGCCTTGCCACCACCCCACCATTGCCCAGCACTTGCTTCGAGCCAGCTCGAGATAGGACTCGCGCTGCTTCTGGTCACGGATGCCCTTGATGTAGGTGCAGCAGTTGAGGAAGGCCTGGGTACAGGCGTTGCCGTCCAGGATGTAGGTGGCCCGTTTCTCGCAGCTGTAGCCCATGAGGTTCTCCTTCATGCCATCCTCACAGCACTTGCGCAGATTCTTGTCAGTGTACTCGGCCGCTGCCAGCACCCAGATGGCACCCTCAGGACATGGGACACTCCAGCATCCCCATTGAGGGAAGGACAGTCTGGCGTCCCCAGGGACAAGGGACAATCTGGTGTCCCTGGGGCCACCTACCCTTTTGGCCTTTGTACTCGATGAGCTGCAGGCTGCGGCGCTTGCGTTTCGCAGGCTTTGCGCAGTGGACATCTGGGGACAGAGGTGACTTGTGTCAGGGCCCCAGCGTGACACAGCCCCAAGCCCTAGGGGCTACATCCCCATCCCCGAGGTACCAAATCCCCATCCCCAAGGTGTCACCTCCCCCAGCCCCAGGGTGACACAACCCAATGGATGTCATACCCCCAGCCTTGGGGTGCCCCATCCCTAGAGTGTCACCCCGGGCTGTCCCCAATCCCAGCGTGTCCCCTACCAGATCTCTGTGGTGTGTTGATATTCACGCTGGAGGCCAGGCTGAGGCCAGCATCTGCGAAGACACCGATGTGATCCCTCCCGCTGCCGGCGGTGCAGCCGATGTCACTCTTCTCCACCGTGTCCCAAACCTGTAGCCGACAAGGGACAACCATGGCAGCTACTGCTGTCACCTGGGGATGGTGGGGACAGTAGGGAAGGGAACCTGGGTGCCCACCTTGGTCTGGGTGAACTTGTTCTTCTTGCTGAGGACAAAGACGGCCTTGTCCACGGCCACCAGCCCCACGTGGGCCTTGTGGTCACCCTCAATGCGCAGCCGCATGGGTGTCCCAGGTTCGTGCACCCGGCTGTCAGCTTCTGTCGCTCCCTTCACTACCAGCTATGGGGGACACAGCAGATTTGAGGTCACGGGGCACCCAAAAAGCCTTCAACACCCCCAAGAGCTGCCCCATGGGTGCCCCCACAAGGTGCTGGAGTCCTCCAGAAGTGGTTGATGGCTGTGTCTCACACCATGAGACATCTGGACTACCAATGGGCTACCTGGACCATCCATCAACCACTTAAAGCATTCATGGGATGCCCAGGGCACCCATGGGATGTCCAAGGCCCTTATGGGACACCCAAGATTCCCAAGGACTTTCAAGCCCCCCCAGAACAGCCAACCTCCTCATGGGCCACCTGATCCCCCCAAGGACTATCCAAATCACCTAATGCCACCCAAAACCATCATGGACCACCCAGTCCTCTCAAGGGCCACCTAAACCTCTTCCAAAGGCCAACCAATGCCCCCATGACCCCCCTCGACCCCTGGGGTGATGGAGACACGCTCACACTGCCCATGCAGGTGTCCTTGACGTCAACCCAGACAGAGTCAGCAACGATCTCATTTGGCATCACGTAGTAGTAGGCCACAATGCGGAAGGAAGGGATGAGGTTGGCTGTCACCGGCAGTGACATGGTGACCAGGCTTTGGTCACCTTCACGTGGCTGCCTCCCCACGTGGACAATGTGCCCCTTGCTCAGGATCTGTGGTGGGCAAGAAAAGGCAGGGTGGGTGGATGCCCAGGGTGGGTGGGTGCCCAGACACCCAGAGCCCTGGGATGGGGTCAGATGGGTGGCAGAAGCCAGCTGTGCTCACCAGGTAGGTGAAGTAGGAAACGGATTTGCGGACGGCATCGCTGTTGCTCTTGAGGTGGAAGTTCACGGGGAGGTTGTCACCAGGCTGCACCTCGCTGGCCCCTACAGCCAGGTGGAGGAAGTTGCCAGAGTTCCCTTGGCTCTTGTATGCCTTGGCAGTCATCTGCTGCGAGGCCTGGCGGTCGGGCAGCAGGTCTTTCTGGTCTGTAGTGACCTGCAGCATGGAGGACACGGCAGCACTTGGTCAACAGGGAGAGGCAGGAACCTGGGCAGGGGTCACCATGGAGGTCTCGACCACCATGGAGGTCTCAGCCATTCTGGTCCCCTTGACCTCACTGCTCTGGTCCTTGGCTTTCCTGGTCATCTCAGCCACCCTGGATGTTTTGGACACCCTGATTCCCTTCATGCTGGACATCTTGTTTTTCGGTCCCCTTGGGTGGCTTTGCCATGCTGGTCTCTGATCGTTCTGGCCCTGAGTCACCCTGGATGACTTGGTCAAGCCAATTGCCCCAGCAATCACAGTCCCCCTGACACCAGCCATCCTGCTCCTTGGTCAATGGTGACCAAGAACACCATGTCCTGGTCCTCGGTCATTCTGGGCATGTTGACCACCATAGTCACCTCTGCCATGCATCTTCCCCCAACTATGGCCATCTTGGTCCTTTGTCAATGGACCTGAAGTAGTTCTGATGTGTGGCCCCACCATGGATGTCTACTCCATCCTGAACCCTAGTCAATGGTGACCATGCTGTCCACAGTCCTTTGTCACCCTGGACATCTTGGTCACCTCAGTTGTCTCAGTGAAGCTAGTCCCCACATCCTGTCCCCAGCCATCCCAGCCCCAAGGTCCTTGTCCCCGTCCCCACTGACGGTGATGGTGACGGAGTCCTTGTTGGCTGGCATGTTGAGGACCAGCTTGGCGGTGCCATCGCGCTGGGTGGAGACGAGGCCCTGGAAGTTTTGGGCCTTGACGCGGATGCGCGGAGCTGGGGAATTGTCAGGATTGGTGACATAGACCTGTGGAGAAAGAGGTATGGCATGGGACACATGGCACAGGGACACAACTCAGCATGGGGGCTCAGCACATGGAGGTGACATGGGGACACGGCATGGCACAGGGACAGACCTCAACCCTGTGCCATCCAGGTGGCACAGGGACATGACATAGGGACAGACCCTGGTTCCAGGTCCCATCACCCACAGACCCCTGGGCTTCCCCTTTCCCCATCCCCATGCAGAAGACCCTGGTGCCACCGGGGTCCTGGGCTGACACCACCATCGTCCCCGTTCCTGTCCCCAGGTGCCATTACCGTTAGGTCGAAGGGCATCCCCGGCTTGAAATACTTGGGGGTGTGGGTGAAGTGGATGGTGTACGGGGACGTCACAATGTGGATGCCAGTGCGCTGCGCCTCCACCATGTCACTGCCTGTGGTGGCCATGGGGATGGCAATGTCACCTGGTGCTAGGCCAGGGCTCCTCATCCCCCAGGGGACAGCCCTGTCCGACCTCGGATGGCCCTGGTTGTTCCCATCCACACTGTCCCCATCTCTGCCTGTCCTCATCCCTGCTGTCTCCAACCCCATGTGTCCCCATCCTCGCTGTCCCCAGCCCCACGTGCTCCTGTCCCCATGCATCCTTGTCCTTTCTGTCCCCAACCCCACGTATCCACAGCTCCACATGTCCCTACTGGCCCCATCCTTCTATGACCCCATGTGTCCTCATAGGTCCCCACATGCCCCCAAACCCAACCAAGTCACTGAGGACCGTGACAGACACATACAGGACATGGCCCGACATGTGCCAGCTGTCCCCACACGTCCCCCCTCCATACCCGACTCGGTGAGGACAGTGACAGTGACGTAGAGCGAGTGTCCCACCAGCTCCTGAATGTTGGCAAATCGCTGCCGCAGCATGTCCATGGGGAGTGAAGCCTCCCCGTCCCCATCAATCACCTGCAGCACAGGGTCAGTGGGGCAGGGGACAGCCATGGGGACCGGATGGGGATGTGGATGGGTGTGGAGACGGGGGACAGCCATGGGGATCAGGACAGGGATGGGATGGGAACAGGGGGCTCAGCAGAGACAGGGATGGGGACGTGGCACAGGGATGGGGACAGGGGACAGCAGGGCTTAGCAGGGGTAGGGACAGAGAGACAGCACAGCGATAGGAACAGGGACAGAGGCTCAGTGGGTAGAGGGGACAGGGACAGGGTTGGGGACAATGACAGTATGCCTCTGTGGGGACAAGGATGGGGACAGGGACAGGGATTGGGGACGGGGTGGCAGAGCTCAACAGGGGACAAGAATGAGGGACACACAGCTCAGCAGGGGACTGGAATGGGGACAGTGGGCAGGGATGGGGACAGGGCCACCTGGATGCGCTGCAGGGACTGGGGGATGCTCTTCTTCTCGTCATCCACCATAACGCCGAAGAGGACGAAGGCTGTCCCCGTCAGACGCTTCCCATACAGGTACCTGGGGAAAAGTCACCTCTGTCACCATCGCCCCACATCCCCGTCACCATCCGTCCTCATCACTGCCACCCAATATCACCACGTTGTTTTGGGGTGTCCCCCCCACACGCACTTGGCTGTGATGGACACCCGGAAATTCTCCTTCCTGTCGATGTAGAGGAACTTCTCCTCGGGCTCCAGGGTCACCTCAAAGCTCGGCAGCACTGCGGAAGGGACACCTGATGTCCACTGGGGCACAAGGGACCGAGGGGATTGGGATGTAGGGGACAGCCAATGGACCCCCACATCTGGAGCCCCCCTGCCCTGCCGTACCGTACTCCTTGACTTCAAATTGGGTGCTGAAGACCTGTTCTTGTGAGTCCTCAAATTTGGCTATGATGGTCCACGTCCCCAGGCTGGAAGAGGTGGGGACAGGGTGAGGGGACAAAGACGGGGCCGGGGATGTGCCTGGGCCGTTCCGGGAGGGAGCACCCACCTGACAACCTCGGGCAGGTTGTGGTTGAGGGAGAAGATCCCATTCTTCATGGGGGAGGACACAGGCACTTGCTTGATGATGACATTGTCAGGTGTCTGCGGGGACATGGGGAAGTTGGGAATGGTGAGATGTGGGGGGGTGGCCACATCCCTGTGCCACCACGTCCCCGTGCCACCACATCCCCACGCCACCGGCAGGCACCCACCTTGATCTCCACGATCACCGTCTTGAGCACCGGCTCCATGAAGTGGCTCAGGGCAAAGAGACGGCAGAGCACTGTGGGGGGGGACACGGGGCAGGGTGAGGGGGACATTGTCGGGACATCCACGAATGGGTGTTGGACCCCAGCAGGGATAGCCCAGAACAGGTGCTGGGGCCCTCTGGAGATGTCCCCACATGGATGCTGGACCCCAGCGAGGACATCACAGTGAGGTCCCCACATGGGTCCTGGACCCCAATAGGGGCCATAAAGAGAATGGCCCCAAATGGGTGCTGAAGCCCAGCACCTCAAGGTCCCACCAGCACCCCAAGGTGCCATGGAGGGGACCCAGCCCCCTAAGGACACCACAACGGGACCCAGCACCCCGGGACGCACCGGTGGAGCCGGGGGTGTAGATGGGCTTGTCGGTCTGCAGGAAGATGTGGCCGCTCTGCAGTGACACCAGCAGCACCTTCTCCACGGTCACCTGGCCCACGCGCGCTGTGACTGCCACGTACTGCTTCCCCACCACCGACGGCAGCAGCTTGGCCATCACCTGCAGGGACAGGGGACACCGGGTGGCACCCCGGGGATGGGGACACCAGGTGGCAGTCCTCAAGCACTCTGAGGTGACCGTCCCCAAGGACCCCAGGGCTACTGTCCCCAAGGACCCCAGGAAAACTGTCCCCAAGGACCCTAAGGTGACTGTCCCCAAGGACTCTGGGACAACTGACCCCAAGGACCCCAGGGTGACAGTCCCTGTGGTCCCTTTGGTAGCCATCCTCCTCCAGGCCCCACCAGCCCTGTGTAGATTCTCCTCTGTCTCCTACAGGGTTGAGCTCTCCCCGGGGTTGAGCAAGGAGGGGTCGTGACCGGCAGGGAGGTGACACGCGAGCGGTGGCAGACCTTGATGGTGGCAGTGGTCATCATGCCGTGGGTGGCGTTTAGCTGCCTGCGGACCTGGTGGAGCACCTGGCGCTTCTGGGGAAAGTCCTGGACCAGGATGGTGGCCTCAGTAGTCGCCGACAGCCCTGGCGCCTCCAGCACCACCTGCTCATCTGTCTCCAGCCGCAGCACCGCCGGCGTCACCATCGTCACCCTTGGGGACATCACCCGTCATGGGGGGGGGGGGCTGTGCCATGGCCCCAGCTTCTCCCAGTCTGCCCCACCACAGCACCCCCGCTCCATCCCCGAAACCACCCTGGGGACCCCATGGCACCCAGTTCTGTGGAGAGAGACTGACCGGTGCCCCCTCAGCACCTTGGGGACCCCCTGATCTGCCCCATGGGCCTAGGGCACCCCCAAACCGCCCACTGCACCCCCAAATCCCCCATCAGACCCCCAAATCCCCCCATTGCCATCCAGCATCCACTCCCAGGCAAGTCCCAAAAAGGTGGGGGGGGGTCTATGTGGTGTGGGGTTCCTGAACGGGGGGGTTCACAACTTGAGGTGGGGGTTGTGGGTCTGGGGATCCTGTACATGGGGGTCTCATTTAGGATAGGGGGGTCCTGGCCACAGGGTGGGGCCAATCTGGGGGGGGTGGGGGGTCTCTGCAATGGGGGTTTCCACTATGGGGGTCCCATCTGGGGTGGGGGGCGGGGTCTAGGTCAGGGGGGCAGGGGGGCTGACAGATATTGGGGTCCCTGGGGGGGGGGCAGTCTTGCAGGATCCCAGGGTGGGGGTCCCATGTGTGGGCGTGTCCCATGGGTGGTGGGGTCCCCAGAAAAGGGGTTCCTAATCGGCAGGGGGGTCCCATGGGTGCAGGGGAAATCCCAGGGGGATGGGATTATGGGGGGGTGTCCCATGGGTGGGGAGGGGGTGACTTACATCTGCGCAGGGGTGGGGGCCGCGTGCAGCAGCAGGAGGATGAGGGGCAGCACCCGAGGCCCCATGGCTGCAGGAGGGTCGGCGACAGGGAGGCAGGGCGGGGGGGGGGG
>CM021725.1:204125-247266 GCA_011074415.1 Stictonetta naevosa | reverse complement strand
CCCCCCCAGCTCCTCCTACCCCACCCAGCTGGGGCAGCCCCCGCCCTATATCAGCAGCAGCCGCCCCCCTCCAGCAGCCCCTGCCTGCCCCCCTCTAGCCCCAAAATGCAGCAGGCTGAGAGCAGCACTCGTCCCTTCAAGCAGAGGAAGAGCCTCGGTGGGTCCCTGGAGGGGGGCTGGGGAGGGTAAAGGATGAAGGCCGGGGATGGGTGGTGCTGTGCTCACCGCTCCCTCCTTTTCTCTCCTGCAGCCACCAGGATGCACGAGGTGACGGAGATCCGCATCAAGTACCCCAACAAGATCCCGGTGAGGGCTGCGCCCCGCTCCCTTCCCAGCCCCCAGCGTGAGGCTGGGGGCTTTCGGGCTCTTCCCCAAACCTCAGCTCCTCAAACGAGTCCCCTGTGGCCCCCCAGGGCCTCGAGCAGCCACAGGGGGTGGCACCTTCTCCCCCCAGGGGGCTTAAAAGCAAGCCAGGAGCAGCTTCAAAGACCCCCGTGAGCTGCCCCCCGAGACCCCCAGCCACTGTTTCGCCCCCCTAGCCTCTTCTCCCTGCTGCAGGTGGTGGTGGAGCGCTACCAGAAGGAGAAGAACCTGCCCCCCTTGAGCAGGACCAAGTTCCTGGTGTCCCAGGACCTGCCCCTGGCCCAGTTCGCTGTCACCCTGCGGTAAGCGGCGAGGGACACGGAGGGGTCTGGGGGCTCACTTTGGGCGAGGGTGGGGGCATCGACACCCCTGTCTGGATGCAGCTGAGCCTGCAAAAACAGCCCAACTTGGAAGCTGCTGATTCAGCCATTTGCCCCGCCGGGCATGCCTTGATTAGCTTCAGTCTGATGCAATTAGCCTTTTGCAATTAGCCAAGAGCGTTTGCTCGCCAACGTTTCCAACCCGCCCCAGCCCTGCAAGCCAGCAGCATCTGGCCACGAGCTTGGGACCTGCAGGGGGGGGGCTCCAGCCCTGCAGCCCCCCCCCCCCCGCTGTGCCCCATCTGCTCTGGCTTTAGGGGGCTGGGGGAGGATGCAGGTGAGCTCTGCGCCTCTCCTCCGGGTGTTTTTTGGGCCCTGCCACTGCCAATCTGCCGCAAAGCTCACCCGGTGCCTCCCTTCCCCCTTTTGCCAGGACGCGTCTCTGCCTGGCCTCCTCGCAGACCCTCTACCTGCTGGTGAACAACAGGGGGCTGCCCAACATGACCGTCACGATGCAGGAGCTCTATCGCGACAACAAGGACGAGGACGGCTTCCTCTACCTCACCTACGCCTCCCAGGAGATGTTCGGGGGGCTCCTTCCCCGGCGGACCCCATCCAGCCCCGACCTCGCCTTCTCCCTGGCCGTGGTTTGATGGCTCTGTCCCGGTCCCAACCCCGCTGCCGGCTGCTCCTTAATCTTTGGGATTTAGGCCCAAATCGCTCCCCTGGCGCAGCAGGGGCTGGTGCTGGCTCGCTCGGGGCCACGCAGAGGTTGTTCTTTTTTGGGGGGGGTTTGTGCCAGGCTTTGCAGCCCAACAGCTGGCCGGCTGCGTGGAAACCTTGGGCTTCTCTAAGCCACTTTGCTCTCCCCATAGGATCGGGGCTGAGGAGTTGGATGGGTTGTGGAGGTTTTGCGCTAAGCTGCTGCTGGAATAAAGAGAACGAGAGCGGGCTGGTTCCCCCGGTCATCAACCTGGCTTCGTCCCTGGCTTCACTGGGGAGAAAACACAGAGAGGGGCAAGGATTTTGCTCCCCCCATGGGATACGGGGCAAAAGCAACCCCAGGAGCAGCTCCCCACATCCCTTTCCCTGCTCAGAGCCTGGGGGTGAGCCCCCCATCGCCTTCGCCCCCCCCCCTCCCCCCGACAGGAGCAAAAAGCTGCAGCAGAGCTTAAAAAGGCGCTCGAATTTTCGCGTCGTGCCGTGAGTCAGGCACCGCCGCTTCCCGCCGCCGATGCTGCAAAGCGCTGCTGAAATATTTAAGGCTTCCCTTGCGAGGAAGTGCCTCGTCACCCTGGGTGAGTATTTCGTGCACGTTTTACGGTTCAAACGCTAACAAATAAGCTCTAAAGTTAGATGCCGCCAGCAGCAGGAGCCGGGTCCCTGATGTGATGGGGGGGGGGGTTGAGTCAAGTCCCGGCCCCCGCCCCCCCCCCCCCCCACGGATGGAGAGAAGGGGCTGGGGGCTGCCCCTTGGTGCCACCCAGGTCCCTCCGAGCCATCTCCCCCCCCCCAGCAGTGCAGCACCCGAGGTTTTGGGATGGGGCGAGGCATCTCCATGGGTGCCAGCAGCTGGGGAAGCGTTTTGGGGGCACTGTTTGCCTCTCGAATGCTTCAGGAAGCCGGCGCGGGGTGTTTTCGTTCCAAACGTGTATTTAATGTGTCAGCCCGCAGCTGAGCCAGCTCTACCCCCAAACCCTGCTGAATAGGGAAGGGGCTGGCGCACCTCGCTGTGTTTGCACACTCCCGCTTATCTCTTGGCATCTTGTAATTAAGACCCCGAGCTCGTCGGGGCGAGGGCTCTGCTTCACCCACGTGCGTAACTCCACGGGGCTGGCTCGGAGCACCCCGGTAGCTCCGTGCTGAACCACCTCGTGCGAGCACGCTTGGTTTTCGTTTGTTTTTTTTTTCCAGCAGCATCCCTCCGACACCTGAGACCTGCCTGGAAGCCTTCAGGCTGCGAGCAAAGCAGAAAAGCACCACGTGTGGTACGAGGGGGCTGGGGAGAGACCCCCCCACTTCCATCCATCCTCCCCTACCCTCATCAGAGCAGGATGGATGGGGCTGGCATTTGGCAGATGAAAGCGCATTCTTCACCGCTAGCGGGGAGAATCGCTTCCCAGAAAGCGTCTGCAGCCGGGAGAGGCTGAAAGCAGGGAGGACCTGAGCTGCCTTGCCCCCCCCCCCCCCCAAAAGCATCCATCCCCTCCTCACCGGGCTGTGTATTGGTTGCAGAGGGATGGGGTGCCCTTCCCTGCCAGGAAACGCTCTCAGTTACCACCTGGAGCCGGTGCTCAGTTAAATCCAGCACCCTGGGGAGGCCTCCAAAGCCTCCTGCAGGGCTGCAAGATGTCCTGGATGGGGAACTGGGCTTTGCTGCTTGATTTGCACGTGGCCGCTCGCAGATGCGAGCTGCTTGCGTTCTTCTGCAGTAATTGCTGTGTGCACTTTCGCACTAATTGCTGCTTGCAATTATAGGGTGGAGACCCCAGGAGGGTCTCACTGCTGGCCACCAGCCCCTTCCCACCAGGAGGGATGTGGTGCTACCCCCAGCTTCCCCAATCTGATTTGGGAAGGGGTTTCAGAACATGGCAGCTGCTTGTCTCACACCCAGATGCTCGCTGAGAGGAGCCCCCGGCCCCTTTAACCCCTTGGTTCTGGCTTCAGAAAAAGGAGGGGGCTGGGGGAGATGGGCAGTTCATCTCAAAATGAAAGGGCATTTTAAGGGCAGAAACTGCCTGGAATCCCATTTCCCTTCCCAGAGCCATCCCAGACTCCAGCTCCATCATCTCCACCCTCCGTTCACCATCACCTGGAAAGGAAGAAGTGGGAATCCCTCGCTCTGGCCCCGAGCTGTGCCAACCTCCCTGTTACAAAAACTCTCCTGTGGTTTAATCGCCTTTCCCCGTGCGTTTGGACCTTTTTTGGTCCTGGTGTGCTCTGTGCAAAGCTGCTGCCAGCCCCGTAACTGGGCAAATCCCTCCAGGGAGCGAACCACACGTGGAGGAGATGCCTCGGGATATGCATCGGTGTTATCCGTGCTCCGTAGGGGATGGGAAGGACGGGGGGGCTTTGGGCTCTCTGCTCGCTCCAGATCCAAGCACAGCCATAAAGCACTGAGGAGCCCGGTGAGGATTACCCCAAAGTGGCTGTTTATCCTATAAAAAGGCTCCTCGGAGGGGTAGAGCAGCTCAGGGACCGCGGCACGTAAGCGCTTGACTTCTTCCCATTACAAATCCCTGAAGGGAAGCAGCTGGGAGATGGCGTTCCCCAGGGACCTGGCTCCCCAGGATGGGTTTTCTTGGGGGAAAAAAAGGCATTTTTAGGGCCAGCGGGAGGCAGCTGATGTGCCCCGTGGGATGAGGAGCTGCAAAATGAGCAACTTGAAGGCATTCTGGCTGCTCTGGGTGGCCTCAAAGGGCACCCAAGGAGCACGGGTGCGGGTGGTGGGGGAACTCGGGTCCATCTCCATCCCATCCTGCAAAGAGAGGGCAGCTTGTCCCCGGGGGGGCGATGGGTGGGGGGCAGCTCTGCCCCGTGCAGACGTGGCGATGCTAAAAGATGCCACCCGCCTTCCGCTTGGTCCACTGGGAAAATAAAATAAAGCAACCGGCTCGGAAGGGGCTGCTGGTGGACTTCTCGGCTGCTTCGTTTATTTTGCTGAATGCCATTTGTAATCGTGAGCTGTCCCTCCTCGTACAATCACGTATTTATTGCCAAGACGATTCTGAGTTAATTATAAGGCAACTAATTTTCTCAGCAGGGCCTTGCAATGTTTGGGTGGGAAGGAGCCAGCTGTAACGCCGAGCGCCTCTCCTCCCCGTTTCTTACATACAACCCAAGTTGCTCAAGTTCCTAAAACAGAGCGAGACGAAACGTGGGCCACCAGTGCCCTTTTTGGGCACAAATCCCTCAAAAAAAAAAAAAAAAAAAAAGTGGCCGTGCCCTGAGTCCAAGCACCAGGGTCCCCCAGATGCCCACCTGCACCAGCTGGGCAGGATCGTGCCCCTTGCTCCTCATCCAACTCCCTTCGCAGCTGGTGCGTGGCTTCATCAGCAGGGAAACGTCCCTGCTTGGGCTCTGTCGGGTGGGAGAAGCGACGTGCCTTTGTTTCGTAAATTGGTCTTTCATCTATGAAGATGTTGTTTGTGTGGGAAAGGCTGCTCAGCACACTGGCTCCTGATTATACTCAGTTCCTTTTGTCTCACCCTTGAATAGATGTTTTCCATCCGAGCCGGGATAATGAAGCCATCTCCACGTTGAGGTGATTAAGCCCTCGCTTACACCCGCTTCCTCTGCCTGCTTTAAGCCCCCACCCCAAATCTGGGGGCTCCTTACACGAAGCATCTGCCTTGGGTTTCAATCCTTTGGCCACGAAGCGTTGGAGAAGGCTCAAAGGCTCCTGCACCATCCACTGCCCCCCAAACCCATTTTTCCTGCACCTTGCTGCTGTAATGGGGATGGGGGGTGAGGCCGCTTGATGCATCAAAATAGCCCCAGATGGAAAAAATCAAACCCCAAACCCCCAGAAGAAGGTTTGCTGCCCGGTGGGACGCGGCACCTCTGCGCGTTTTGCAGGGCTTGAACGGCTTTGAAGGGCTCAGCGAGCCCAGCCTCGACGTTTTCGCTTCTTCGGAGCCATTTATTCCCCTTTATTTACCCTGGGATCCCCCAAGGCTCTTTAATTTCAGCGCTAAATCCAGGTTGAGCCGGCAGCGGTGATATTTCCTGCCTGCATTCCTCCCCTCCTCATTATTTTATATTAAAAGCGGTTTCGCCGCAGTCACATCCCGAGCTATTTATAACCCGCGGGAGGGAATATTTCAGACCGGAGCTGGCTGCACCCAGCCTGGCTCCTCGCCTGCACCCTCAGCATCCGAAGGCACCGATCCCTTGGGGGATCGTAGGATTTTGCTCGCCCTCGGCCATCTCCGAGCTGGGTTTTGGCCGGCGCTGGCTCCCCAGCGGGATGAGTAAGGGCAATGATTCACCTTCCCTATCAGGCAATTAGCACCAGGTCTGCAGCTAATGAGCTGTCCTGGCTCGCTCCGGGCAGAAGGAAGAAATGAAAGAGAGAAATAGGAAACGCGGCGCTGCCCTCCCAGCACAGCACGGGGGGGTTTGGGGCAGTTACGGGAGGGCTGCGAGAGGCAGGGGCTGCAGGACCCCAGCGCCACCCCCAAAAGAGGGGTGCTCCAGGCGTGCGGGGTGGGGGGGATCCCTCGCAAATCCCTCCACTTCCCAGCCCGAGCAGGTTTATAGGATCCGGGGGATGGAGGGGGGGGGGAAATGCTGAAGGCATCGGCTCCTCCGAAGGCATCTCGGTGGCGTTAATGTGACGAACTTCTCTAATCGACGCTCGTTATGAATAGAAACCTTCTAGGAACCCAGCCTCGTCTCTGGCTGCTTTATTAGCACCGATCGGCAGGCTGCCTCTCAAAATTAAAGGCTTGGATGTGACCTGGGGGGGGTGTGCACCCTTTTTTGGGTTGTTTTTTTTCAAAACGAGAGGCAAAGGTGAGAAAGGCGCAGGGGGGCAGAGCCGGGGGGGGGGGGCAGCTCCGTTAACACCGCAGCTAATTGCGTTCCTGCTGTTCAGCGCAAGAGCGGCCAAAAAATAGAAATAAATAGAAAAATCGCTATTTTGCTCCAGGATCCCGGCTTTGCCTGAATTCTCCCCATCAGCAGAGGCCCCCTTGGTGCCCGGTGATGGAGCAGAGGCCGGAGAGGGGCCGCGAGGACACCCAACCGCCAGCACCCACCCAGAGGAGCACCTGGGGGCTGCCTCCGATCCACCCCAAAGAGCACCCGAGAAAAGACAAAGGGAGAAAAAGGAGAGGAAAAGGGGGGCGCCCCCAGGCTCCGCGAGGATGCCCCGGTGGAGATGGAGAGGAAGGGGGGGGCTCTTCCCAAGGACCACGCTGCTTCAAATGTGCTCAGCTCCTCCGCGAGCTCCATCACAGCCTCGTGCGTGAAGACGGAAACCCTGCCTGGCCCTGAAGCTTCAAATAATTCACCGCTTTCTCCGCCCGTCCCCCGAAACCGGCAGCGCTGCTTTGTTCAAATTAAAGATTTCCCCCAGGACCGCAACCTGGCTCCTGCTTTGCAGATTTACAGCTGCTGGAAAGGGATAAAAAATGTGCTTTTTTTTTTTTTTTTTTTGATGGCAAGTGCTCCCGGTAGGACGCCTTGATGTCTGGGTAATTTCGTTATCCGGGCACGAGGGGCCCCTTCCTTCTGCTCTGGCTCTTCCAGCACTTTGCATAATAAATTCGCGGAGAGCAGCAGAGGACTTTTACCTTCTTACCGAGCGTCTTCGAAGCAGGGAGGGAAGGGGATTCCCCACCAAACAGCCCCGCAGCGATGCCAGGTGGGAGGAACAGATCTTGGAAACAGCTGGACGGCCGCGAAGCTCGCCTGCTCTCCTCCTCCCGGATATCTGCAGGCAAAGCAGGCAGCCAAAACTCCACCAAAACGAATAAAACGCCCCGCGGCGCGGCGGCTCTCCCTCCGACGCGAGGAGGAAGGAGAAATCGTGAACAACCTGAATTGCCCCTGCCCGAATCCGGCAAGAAGGGGAAATCCATCGACCGAATCCGCCGGGGCTGAGTGGAGAATCAAGGTCGTGACTTTTTTTCCCCCCCCCATTCGTGGTGGGGGATAAAAATCACGCCGCGAAGCCCCGAATTAAAGCCGTGCTTTGTAGCCTTGCAAAACAAAAAAAAAGTATATATATAAAATAAAAGCCTTAAATTGCGCTAAAATTGGAAGGGGCCAAGGGGAGAGACAACCTGGCCAGAGGCAAAGCTGCTTCTGCCCACCAGGGCCTCATCCTGCTGGTGCAAGCGCGCTCATTCTGCATTAGCAGCACATTCCCTGGAAGTAATAGCAGCCCCTCAGGTCATTAATATGGAAATGTATTCCCGCTCCACGGCAGCGAGATGTTTGTGCAGATTGGAAGCAGCTTGCTGAGATTCGCTTCTGAATGCGTGGACATTAAAGCTTCCCCGTTACAATGTTGATGATTTCTTCCCTTTTGATGAATAGCCCGCCATAAATAGACTCTGATTAATTGCGGCTGCACTTGGAGGGCTGGAAATGCATCATTTGCCTCTGCGGATTGGGATAATGGTCATCATCTGCCTTTGAGAGCCATTCAGCGGGAGAGGGCTCGGCTCTGCCGGGGAAGCCAGGTGGCTGCTCGCGAGTTTTTGCGCCAGACACCCAGCTCCCAACAAAAGGCTCGGGTGCCTCGCCGCAGGCTGCCTGCGAGCTAATTGCAGCTCTTTCCACTCTTCGCTCTTATTTCTCATCCCCGCTTCCAGGGCCGGTGGGAAGCAGAAGGGACCGAGCGTCCTAAGGAAAGGGGCAGCTTTCGAGAACCGAGCTGCGAAGGGGACGGAGACGGGCTCAAAAGTAATTTTTTTATTGGCTTGCCGGAGCCACGCGCGCGTCCTCGCACGCTTG
This sequence comes from Stictonetta naevosa, assembly GCA_011074415.1. Classification (NCBI taxonomy): domain Eukaryota; kingdom Metazoa; phylum Chordata; class Aves; order Anseriformes; family Anatidae; genus Stictonetta; species Stictonetta naevosa. The sequence continues at coordinate 239,116 of CM021725.1, read as the reverse complement.
AATAAACCGAACGGAAGGCACCCAAACCGCAGGGCACCCCCAGCCGCAGACAGACACCCGCGGGCACGGCGCCGTGCCCAGATGCTGAACCCGCTCCGGGCAAAGCCGCCCCCCCCCAAAGGGCTGCCCCGAATTGCACGGGGTAGGGAATTAATGCCAAAAGGTCGGGGGGGTGATGCCAAGCCGCTGAGCCCACCCCAGCGCGGGTGGAGGAGGCAATGCTGAGCCCCTCTCCCAGCACCGCAGCAGCAGCCCGGATGCTCGGGGAGTTGCCATGGAAACCCGGGAGCTTTGGGATGCAGCTGAGCATCCTTACGGGGTGGGACGGTGCAGGCGGCGTCCTGCAGTGGGGCGCGGAGGGCTGCAGCCCCAAAACTCAGCAGGGATTCGGGCACCGGTGCTCCCTGCAAACGGGGGAAAGCCATTCCCTGCCTCGCCCACCGGGCTTTACTCCCTGCTCATTAACGGGGCTGAAACGAGCTAATTAGGCAGGGCTCGCAGCCCTGGGGTGCTGCTCCTGGACACCCCGAAACAGCCGATGGGACCAGGCTGGGAGACAGGTCCCAGCAGGGCAGAAACCCACGGCTCAGGAAGGTGTAATAGGATTTTCCAGCTCTGCTGGCTCAGTGGAGGCAAACAAGGGCTCAGCGATTAAAGCCCGTAAGTGAATTATGGCAAGACGGCCCCGCTGCCGGGCCCATGGGGAAGGTGCTGAGGCGGCACGACGTGCCGGGACGGCCGCTTACTTGGGCTCCGTTTGTCCAACTTCAGCCTCAGCCGCTGGCTTTTCATTTCAGGGGGGTGAGCTGCAGCAGGTTATCAGCGTCGTGCTTGATTTATCACACCCAAAGGCGCGGAAATAAATCGTGAGCTATGCATAACAAGGTCATAAAGGGTGAGAAACAGCGGACTGGGGCACGTCCAGGGCTGGATGCATCCCAGGGTGTGTTACTGCAGCGTTTTTGCTTTGCATTTCTCTCGCTCCAGCTTCCAGCCCTTGCATCTCGCCCTGGCTTTTCTCTGCCGGCCTCAGAGCCACGGGGATGCTTGCCCAGGGGCTGGAGAAGTCTCCTTTCCCCCCCAAGAAAACGAGCCCTCCCGGCGCTGCAGGTTTCTAAACATTTGTTTGAAGGGACCGTGTTTAATGGGCCAACTGACGAGCATAAAACCAGGCACTAATTGGCTCAGCGCAAAGCCGAGCTCTGGCCCTTCTGCAGCTCCCATCGCTCCTGTCACTCGCCGGGGCTGACGAGGTGCAGCGTGATTCATCATCATTACAGCCGGGGGCTGCGAGAGGGAGGAAAACCAAACAAACAGCCCACCGGGCAAACCTGCTGGAAGCCGGGGAAGTTTCTGACTCATCTGGAATGACGAGGAACGGCGGCGGCGGCGCTGCCTGCTGCGGTGGGACAGGTTTGTGCAAAGCTGCTCCCGTCTCCAGGGGCCGTTTCTCCGGCTCGTGGCTTCCCCGCAGCAGCTCCCGGCAGGGCGAGGAGGCAGCAGTGTGCAGGAGCAGAGCCCGGCTGTTATCCGTGCCCAAACCTTTTGGAGGAAGGAGGTTTAATTCAGGTGGCTGTGCCTGGAACCGTGCAGGGGAGCCGGGCAGCGCTACCCCACCCCAAAGCATCCCTTTGTAAGTGCCAAAGACGAGCAGCTTTCCCGGGCTCCCGCCGTCCCAGCACGCAAGCACCGGGTCCTGCCGGCCCCACGTGCCTGATTTCCAGCCAACAGGAAAGAAAACCCTCGGCACTGCCATGGGATTTACCAGCACTGAGGCCACACACGCCTTCGAAGCACATTGGGCTGGATCCAAATAACACCGGTGACGCTCACCCATCCTTAGTTCCCTGCCCAAATCCTATAGGAAGCAGAACTACGAGACGGAAAGCAGCATTTGGGATGGAAAAACGGTTGCTTTTAAAAATAATAATAATTAAAGAAAACAAAACAACACTTTTAAAAGCGGAAGGGGATGTCTGGCACCGTCCAAGGGTCCCTACGCTCGCGGCCGGGTGCCCACGGGGAGGCAGGAGGATGGGGACAAGGAGACCTCGTTCCGTTGAAGCCGCCGGAGTCGTCGTCACGTTAAAACGTTCTCCAAGCCCTTCCGTGGAAACAGCGACCTGAATCCTCGCCCGTGCTGCTGAACATGAATAAAGCATGCTCCCCATCCATTATAGAGCAGCCGGGCGGCACGCGGCACCGCCGGCTCCCCACTCGGGTCCTTCCCTGCCGCTCACGTGGGCAGAGACCAGAGGTGGCGAATGCCCCAAGGAATTCGGCCTCAGCTGCGTTTCGAAGGCAAGATTTCCCTCCCCTGCTCTCCAAGCACGCAGCAACCCCCCCGCGACTTGCTGCTCTCTAATAATTCGCCGCTGCAGGCACGGCTCCTGCCCTTCCAGCATGAGTTTGCAAGCCTGGTAATGCCCTGCGAGCCTGGCTGGGCTGCAGTCGATGTGTTTTGGGCTAAAATATAGGAAAAACAAACAAACAAACAAACAAAAAAAAACCACCCTGGTTCTCTCTAGCCCTTTTCGGAGGAAGAGCCCGGCGCAGAACATCGCGTCCCTCCAGGCTGCACCCGTGCACGCTCCCCTTCCCGCGCCCTCCAGCCAGGCCGCAGCAGCGAGAGCTGGCTGTCCTTTAAGCTACCTAAAAATAATTAGCAGGAAAGTTCATTACAGCAGGGCTAAATGCTCCGGCGGCGTCCTTGGAAGCTGCCAGCAGCTCTCCCGCAGCTGGCAGCGGGCGCGCACGCCACTCGGCTGCCCAGACCCGTAATGAAGCGCGGGGGGGGGGGAGGCGCGCTCGGCAAATTAGATCCAGTTGATGATCCAATTAAGGGTATGTTTGCAGAACTATTGGAAGCAAAAGATGCTCCCCGGGCAGACGCCACGCCGAGAGGCAGCTTTCACAAAATGGCCCTGCAGGGAGAGGCCTCTCGCTTCTTATTCCTTGCAACAGCTGCACCCAGAGGTCCGGGCACCCTCCGAACCGAAAATCACGACCGGCTAACGAGGGCGATGGCTCCTGGCTGGAACATTTGCAGTCCGAGCAGCACATTTCCTCATCTGTAACAGATATAATAGCTCACGTAAGCAAAAAGCGAGCGCAAGCAGCAGGCGAACGAGCCCGAGCGCACGCAGGTCCTCCCCGGGCCAAAGTTGGCCTCCCCCAAAAGTCCTTGCACCGGTGCCTTCGTCGGGGTTAAAGGAAAAACGTGCGGAGCCAGGAGGGGAAGGAGCAACCTGAATGTAAGGGATTGGGCAGAAAACTTAGCAGAAGTGTTAAGTGAATGCAGAGCAGCATCAGGGCAGCTGAGGAAGGGGAGGAGCGGGCTTCCGCGGATGCAAAGAAGAGGATTTTGCTGCAGTTGTGACATTCCTGGGGAAAAGGTTCTGAAGGATCAAGGTATTCAGCAAAGCCCTGGGAGCAGAGGCACCGAATCGAGCCCCCGAGCACGCAGCTCTACTGCTTTTATCCAGAAAAGGCGATTTCTGTCGAGCCTCCGTAAAAACCGAACACATTGGGACCAAACCACTCAGCAGCACAAGAAACGAGCGCCGTTTCAACACAACCACCACCAGAACCTCGCCCCGACGTGGCCGTTATCCCCTCGAGACTCGGAGCCACGAGCACGGACAGCGCTCCACGGTGCGCTCGCTGCATTCCCAGGGCGAATTTTGGGATGACCCGAGCCGGATTCCTTCCCCAAGCCCCTCTCCAGGGTTGGAAGCGGGGATCCCCGAGCCGGGCAGCTCCGCTTTAATACCGGGTACGGCACGGTGAAGAACCCGCTCTGCCTCCAACCCAGCTCCCGATCTCTTGGGATGTGACAGCTTCCTGGAGAGCAACCAGAAGAAATCCCTTAAATGATCCTTCCGGAGAAGTGAAGGCTTCAAACGCGGCGCCGTCACAAGCGGTTACCGTCAGCGTCACCGCGCCGGCGTCCAAGGGCTGCCACGCGCTCGGAGGACGGAGCCAGAGCCCCTGCAGGACCAGGAGCCGTGCCGCTCACCCGTGACTCACCCAGGAATGGTGCTGGGAAGGGAAGGGCCCCGAATCCAGGCCACGACGGCGTGCCAAATCAGGTTACTGTATCACAGATGCTCGCCGAGCGCAGCAACAAGCGCGGGTTCCCCGGGGAAAGGGCAGGAGCCCAAGGCAGCTCGTGGTTTGTCACCCCTGCGGAGAGCGGGCGCAAACAAGGCAAGGATGCGGCCGTGTCTGGATGGAGGAGCCGGGGGCTTCGCCACGGGGCTTTGGGAAACATCGCTGATGCTCCAGGCATGTCCCTCTGGTCATCCCGAGCCTGTCCCAGCCCCTCCAAGCTGCTCCACGGCCAGGCCAGCGCTGGAAGGGCTCCACGGGGGCTTCAGCAAGCACCGCCCGCTTGTGCTCGGGTTTCCCCTCTTTCAAAGGGCTGAAGATCACAAGCCGAGGCTGCAATGGGAGAGCCACCAGGCTGCGGAGAAGCAGCAATGAAGAAGTCGTTCCCTCCACGTCAAGGGGCAGGATTTCCAGCAGGGACGCTCGCGGGCAGGTCCTTCCCCAGCCCGGCCGCTCGCTTTGCTTTAGCAGCGCGTATATATGGGGGTACAAACCACGTTTTCAAGGATTTAGCCCTGGTGGCATAAATCCCGAGGACATTTATCGTCTCTTGCTGCTTGGACGCCGTCGTACAGCAGAGCCCCAGCGGCGTAACGCTTTAGGGAGCTCCCAGCGGTAGGAAAAACCCCGCATCCGCTGCCCGCGTGAGAAAACCCCCCCACCAAGCACTTTTTAGAGGCCAGCTCCCCCTCGCGCAGCCTCACAGAGGTCCTGCCCCACTACAGCCCGCCAGGACCACCTTCACCCCCACCCCAAAAAGCTCCCACCCATTCTCCCACGGCCACTGGTCCCAGTTCGAAGCCCGTGCTGGGACCGGCACAGCACCAGCACCGAGTGGGAAGCAAAAACCCCTGCAGCAGCAGAAAGGCACTCGCCTTCCGCGTTTCCAGACAGAACTGCCACCTCTGCTCTCGTTCATTTACCTTTGATCCTGCTTTCACGATACCGTGCGGTTATTTGAGGTAATTTCCCTTTTTAAGTCCTCACCCTGTGCTGGATGTTTTTTTCCTTTTTTTTTTTTTAAAAAAAAAATCGATGTGTTGCTACGGAAACCAACTTTGCTGCACAAAAACCTTCCATTTCCCCGGCATAACCAGCGAGGGTAAAAGCAAAAGCAGAAACGCCAGCGATATTCAGGTGTTTGTTTTAGGTGAGCACGATAATTGGAGAGGGGAGGGAGGAGACGTTGCCTTTCCCCAGCTCTAAAATGGGAGCTCTTAGGAAAAAAAGCGCGCCGAGGAGCCGTTGCGGCCGGTTTCGTGCTGTGAACGGGACACCTACGTTTGCAGAACTCGGGAGGGAAGGATCAGTTATCAAATCGCACTTTTAGTACTTTTTTTTTTAACCCGAATTAGCAGCTTATAGCGGGATTTGAACAGTTCTTACAAAACGAGACATCGACTCGACACAAAGCACGTGAACCCAACGCCAAGAGGGAATAAAGGACATTAGCTTACAGCTTGAGACAGAAATGTTGGGAAGTTTTTCTTAATACCACGCAAGCCACGTTTCCATCTGAAGGATTAAAACAATCAGAATCAGCCAACTCAGCAGATATTGCAGAGGTTTTCATTTGCAATGGGAGCAGCGAGATCTCTACAGACAGAGGAGGAGAAATAATCAATACCAGAGCTCCTGAAACGTTTAATTGGAGAGGGCTTTATTTTCTGCTTACGAGAACTGGAACTTTTACAGCTGGTTTGCATTGGACCAAAGCTGGGATTTATTTTTTTTTTTTCTCTGTTTTTATTTTGCTAAACGTAAGCAATGCAGTGAAACTGGAAAACAATGACTTAACAGTGTCTAAACCACAAGTGGATCGAGAGGAACTTGGAAAAAAACAAACAAACAAAAAAAAAAAGCAACAAAAAAACCAGCCTTCTAGCTAAAAACTGAAAATCCACAATACAGTCCGCCCTACAGGATGGCACTGCCTGACGCATGGAGCGACCTCGGGCTGGAAGGGGCAGCACGCAGCACCCTAGGGACCGCTAGGCAGCTCGGGCTGCCTACCGCTCTCCCTGCCGCGGGAACTACTGGCCGTGAACCTCTCTCAGTTGCTTTCAGGACCAAAAAGGCATCTTCAAGTTTTAGTCAAAAGCGGTGGCAGGAGCCGGGGTTGGGGGGGGGAGCTCCGGGTACCACCGCGGGACGGGACAGAGGAACGATCCTCGCAGGGAGAGCTGCAGCGAGGGAAGCTGGGGAGAGGCGCGGGTGCCCAACGCCAACTGGCTCATCGCTTCGCTATCTTACGGTCAATTTTACAACCGGCTTGAGGAAATGGCTTCTACAAACCGCCGGGCTGGACTGCAGAGCAAACACGGTTTTTATTCTGGTTAAAATGTGTTTGAACAAACATGCAGAGGGGCGGGGAGTTCATTCCGTCATAGCACCAGAGTTCACGAGTCAGCTTCACCATCGTCAGCGCTGCAATAAATACTCTGCGTCTCTAACGGGGAGGAGGTGGGAAGCACTGAAGTGTGACCTTTAGCATTGACAATTCCTCGGCTTAGGAGACATGTCAATATAACTCAAGCAGCTGTGGCATGCCAGAACTGTTGTTTTTAAACATTCTCTCTGCTCATGAAAGATGCTACTGTCTCATTTTGATTGCGCTCTCACCCTTGGCTAACCATGCATCTCTGCAGGTGAAAAACATTGTGTCAGGTGCCACGGGAGATATTGAGATATGAAATGAGCTTTTTTTGTTTTGTTTTGTTTTTAAACTGGATATGAAGTTCATCTGGGAGAGTGCAGGGTTGGAGTAGGTTTTTTTTTCCTTTCTTCCCCTCGCCCTTTCCTTTCTACGTGTCACCAAGGCACTTCACTCTGTGCGTAGGATGATGTGGATCCCTGATTCTGTGAAAACTGGTCCGCTCATCTCGCCCGCCCTCAGCGCAAATGAGGCATCTTCAAAAGGTTTCTGCATCTGACCTGCAGAGAGCAGCAACGAGAAAGTTCAATTAAGCCCAGCAAAGACTGGAAGATCTGAGCAAGCAAGCTTCAAATGAAGACAGCTTCCAGGCAAACAACAAAGTCACCAATTAATAACTTGCAGGGGGTGTTTGTTTTTGTATACTCCCAGAAGATGATCCAAAACAACTCATTCACACATGCGTGTACACACTTTTTTTTTTCTCTCCTTGAACAGAGATTTTGTTCAGATCCTGCAGACATCACTGCAGCAAGGGAAGATGTTCAGAGAGCTGCAGACTCGGAAGGCAGAGGAAATCTGTTCTGCAGACTCACCGGCACAAGGGGACGTTTGTCTTCCAGCCTCACGCGCCCTCGAGGTGCGCAGGGAGAGTGGATGCGGTGTGCATTACAAGCTGCTCTAAATAATTTACAAGGCACACGTGGCTAATGTCATGACCTAGATAAAGAGCTGCTGGTAGGGCTCCGAGTCACTGACTTCCAGGAGGTTCAGTAACCCGGGCTCAGGAAAGCCAGAGGAAGTTCCCCACGAGGGGAATAACGAGCAGAACGAGCGCGGCTCTGCGGGGAGCTGAGAGAATAAGCGGCACGGGGATAGTAATTGCGCCTGGTTTCCTGTAAGAGAAGTTAAAGCGAGGAAACCGGCAAACCCCAGCCAAAATAACGAGGCTCTGCTGTTACCGAAAGGCCGAAATCTCGTTGGGGGGGACTCTTGGCAAAAGCTGAAGCAGCAAAAGGAGATGCCTGCGAGGTGACAGCATCCCGTGCAGGGGAAACCCTCGCTCTCTGCTCGCAGCGCTGACCGCATTCGCGACACTTGCCTGCGGAGATGTTCAGACCGGTGCCTTGCCAAAAACGCAGCATGAATCTCCTGGAGGTTTACGACCCCTGTCTCCAAGCTTCAAGGCAGCGCTGTGGCTTTGGATTCTGCTACGCGCGAGGAGAGGGCTGCGGAAAGCTCACAGGCTGGATCGCCAGCAGAGGTTTCACCAAAATACTGGTCTTTTTGGAAATTAAAGCTTCCCAGCCCGCTCGGTGGCCACACATCCGAGAGGCACCGTGCGTAGCCAAGCAGCATCGCCACAATTTAGGTTTTATTTCAGGTCCTACACCCAGCCATATCCAGATTTCTAACGAGGCTGCTAAGATGCCACAAAAGCTCAACTCCTCCCTTTCAGGATCTGCCCTAACAGCTTCGGCTTGGTGTTTTCCCCATCCGAAAAAACATTTGATTACTGAAGTGATCCGATGCCTCTGACTTCCCAGTTTCACTTCTCTCTCTTCAGCATTTAAATTGCTAGGGGAGGCAAACAGCTCGCCAGGCTGCCAGGCTCCAGTTACAAAGCCAGTGTCAATCACCATCAGATAAAAACCACCTTGGCACCTCAGGTTTTCGCTTCTTTCCTCCTAGGACCTGAAATCTTTACTTCAGCTGAAGTAACAGCCTCTCCGCTACCCTGCAGCGCTTATTCGAGCAGAAGCGAGACTTATTTGAAGGGTTTCAGGAAGATAAATGGAAATGTTTTAATAACTTCACCTCTGAAGAAACCACTGTTCCAAGTTCTAACAAATTACATTTGCAGCCCAGTAAGAAAAGCGGCAGAGCTGGGGACAGCGTGACAGCCGAGGAGCTTGGCCACCGCTCACAGCTCTAGTGTCATCTAGTGGAGACTGCCTCTTGCAACACTCCTTTAGGTTTTGCTGCAGCCAGAAAAAAATATATATATATTTTTTCCTGCACTCCACCAAAAACCACAGTGAGCTGAGAGCTTCTACTGAACCTAGCCTCCTAGGGCGGATGTTTTGTTGTATAGGAACCCACAAAGTTTTGCCCTATGACTGCAGAAGCAGCTGCTGCTGAACTGCAGCAGCACTGGACCTTAAAAGGAGCAGTGATTAAATAAGTATATTGGCAAAAATATAATGAAGAAAGAAACCAGAACCTGCACTCTTGAATAGAGTTTCACCTGCCAAAGCCAGGGCAGCAGGGGCTGCAGGGCAGCAGGGGCTGAAGCAGCAGCTCTGGAGCCCCTTCCAGCATCACCCCTGCAGCAGCACGCCCACAGGTGCCTGAAATATTCTGCAGCACCCTGCCCGCGTGGGTGACAGCCCTGGGACAGCTGTGCAGGCTCCTCCTGCCGGGTTCGCGTGCTCGCCACAGGGTAAGAGCCTGGGACGAGCTTCTGAGTGCTCCAGCCTGCTTCCCACCAACCCCAAGCGTGAGCTGGGGAAAAACGCTTCCACCAAAATGACAGGCTTCGACAGGCTGTTTGCTGTTTCAGACGTGGGCAGCTCTTACTACAGATCCTCCTCTGGGATTGCTGCAAGTTCCTGCGACTCCGGGGCATGGATTATAATGACAAATATAGCATTTTCTCTCGTTGACAGGTACCTTTCTTGACCTTCTTCAAATAAAATATGCACGGACACCCTCACTGCAAGGATCTGGGTTTGTTCTTTAAATACTGTAGCTGTACTCGTGACATCATTGCTTTTATATTTTTGCTCCTAGTGGAAATTACTGCAAAAAGCACTGGTGAGATAAAGCAAGACAGGTTTCAACGCTCCGCTTTCCCATCCCAAAGATCATTCCTCCGGCCCTCGCAAATCTCATTAACGAGGACGCATCCACGAGCTTTTTGTTATCGCTCCCTGACTGCGCCAATCGATAACCCCGTAACGAATTCTCTCGCCAGCAACATTATTTTGGTGGGCTGCGAATCGTTCCCATTTCCACAATTTGTTAATAGCTTTCTCGTTTAAGACTGGAATGCCAAATCATTTATCTGGCACGTCCTTCGCGAGGCTTAACCGCTTCTTCCTTATCCGTGGCCTGTTACATTGGGCAACTGGATTTCCACTCAGCGTAACCAGAGAAATCCTCTCCTAGAGGGAAAAGCCAATTCCAACATCCCCTCTCTGCCTGGAATAGCGTTATGGTTGCACTGCTAATTGGTTTAACTTCTAGGCAGCAAGCTACATTTCCTGCACAGCAGGCTGCCGAGCACTCAGATCCCTTTTTGTGTCTGTTCCCCCTGCAGCAGGGTGCGTTACCCAACCTTGCTCCCTGCCAGGGAGATCAGGACCCACTCGGGAACCTGGTGCTGGTGGCGCTGGGCTGAGCTCGACTCACCTCGTCCAAAGGCGCCCAGGTCGCCGCCCGCTTTCGCCGAGCTGCAGTCGCTAAACTGGGAAGCGAGGGATTCAAAGTCTTCTTCTCCTGATTTTATCTTCTGGATGTAGCCTGTAGACACAGGGAATAATTCAGTCAGGAGGGGGAAAACAGGGAAAAAGACAAAAATCAACACCTCCGCCCCCAAACCTGATAAATAACAGTGCCCAGTGCTTGATATTCCCCCCCCAAAGCCTTTCAAGCCCAAACAAAGACAGAGCCAAACTTCCCTACCACCCCAAAAGCAATTGTCACAGGTTTTTATTTTGCCGAGCACGATTCCACCTTTGCCCCAGGGTCCATTTCTATTTAAGCTTCTGTTAAAAGAAAAAAAAAAAAAAAAGTTAATTCCACCTACTGCTACCCCTCAAGCATGGGAATTTATTATTGGGCTGCAAAATAGATGAGCTTTCGACTTCAGAAGGGCTCGCCTCGGTGGAAGACCAAGCACGAAGGATCCCCAAGGAGCGAGTTATTTGCGAAGACAGCTTTTTAAAAGGTCAGTAAAGAAATATTCGTAGCCTTAACCGAGAGCCCTGCCTCACTGATCCGGACCCATGGAAACCCCTGTGCTAGCTCACAAGACAATCCAGGAGCTGGTTCACCTGGCAGAACACATTTTCCAGTTACCGGCGTGCCAGCAGGACTGGGGAGCCGGTAATTACAGAACCTGAGCGTGTGCAGCCATGTGCGAAGCTCAGATGCCGCCGCCGCATCCCTCAGCCTTTCACGGATGGCTGAGACGAGGAGAAAACCCCGTGCAGATTCCTGGGACTCGCCTGGCTTCGGCTCCATCACGAGCGTAACCGCTCGGCCAAAGCCCAAGCCAGCGCGGGTCCAGCTGACTTGCAGCCACCCCCTGCCGAAATGCGGTTTAGCAGCGGCCACGGGAAATGTTTCTGCACGAGGACAGTCGCGTAAGCTGGGATTTTGGGAAGCCTTCTGCCTTCCCACGACAGCCTGCTCCTGCCAGGAGGGCTCGCTTTCTGTGCCTCGGACCATAGGTGAGGAATTACGACTAAGTCACACTGCAAAAAAAAAATCATTCATCCACATGTTTTAAGCAGGGGAACATCTCCAAGAGGAAGCCAGGAAGTAACAGAGCCGTAGGTCCCTACCCCAGAGGAATGGCCCCAAACCAGGGCTGGTGAAACCTTGCTAAACCGATTTCTCCTGAGAGCTTTGCTTAAATTTGAAATCCCTCCTTGCAGAAACCTCCTCTCAGCTTCCAGAAGAACTGGCAAAGCCACCTTCCGTGTCAGACCAAGGCAGTCTTCCCCCTTCAGAAAGAAACATGGAGAAGTCGGGAGCAGCAGCAGGACCACTAGGCTAAAATTTTGGCTGAATTAAAACCGAAGTGAGGCTGGAACAGGGCAGTAACAGCAGCTCTTGTTCCTTGACGAGAAATCAAGAGAAAAGGAGCGCAACCCCAAACACTGGAGCTAATAAGGAGGGACCCGGAAGGATGCTCTCAGGAGTTTCTGCTGCAAAGGATGAAGAAATCAGTATTTCCCAGCTCGGTTTGATGCCATATAACTGAGGGAATCCATGGGAGGGCAGCCAGAAAAAGGGAGCGGAGGTTGCCTCTTAGTAGCTGAAATAGCAAAGCAAGTTACCTTCATTCCTGAAGCACCCAACCTGCTTTAACGGAAATCACCGGAATCGTTACCAAAGGGAGATTATCCCACCCGTACACGCAGAGAAAGGCAGGAGACACCCAAAAGTCTGAAACTCTCCAAGACTTCAGACAGCAGCTACGCGTCCCGCGCTAGGAAAAGGAGGAGGATTATTTATCTGGGTGGCAGCAGTTCACGGCAGTCACACGGGGATGCTCGAGGAAGGAAACCGACGCCGCTCATCCTATTAAACTAAGCTGCTTGAGCACGAACAGTCTACTTGCTGACAAAACAGAGTTTATCCTAAAATACATATTTGCACCACCATAAATACACATCTAATTGCATAAAGCTGCCAGTCCCCAGCAAGCGCCCATCGTACTGGTACACATCACATCCCGAAGAGTCAGGAATTACGCTTTAAAGCAACAAAGCACCCAAATTAAGGATCCGAGCGCCTGCATTTATGCATTTATCTCTTAAGCCGCCCACGCCAGTCCCATCAGCTGGGTCCTAGCGGTAGAACCTTTCCTAGGCTTGTAGAGCAAACAGTCGATAACGCTCTGAAAGGGAATTCGGTCGTTAAAACTTCCTAATTTTACGCCAGCGACCAGCCTGAGAGCAAAATCTGCCTCTCAAGCGGATGAGGGTTTTCCTGGGTAAAACCTGAAGCTGACAGTGCTGCTTCACGTCCCCTCTACGAGGACGAGACGCTTGCATCGTGTCTGAACTTGGGCTCTGCGAGGAGGGATTCGTGAGCCTTCTCCCCAGGCGATCTCAGCTGTTTAAAAGAAATCACCCAGGGAAAAAAAAAAAAAAAAAAAAAAGGGAATAAATCCCCCCTAAAAATCCCTTGGGTGTCAGTGAAGTCAGACAGACTGGCGCAAGAAAAGCGAGATGAAGGACGGCGGCGGATCGTGCTGAAATGAAAACGGGGAGAAATTTTGGCCTGACATTTTGGGGTGAAGGCTGGCGTGTCGCGAGCCGATTCTGCGGCACGAAGCAGGGCCAGGCTAACGGAACGCGCAAAGAGCGAGCCGGAGGGTGGGGAAGCGCTGTCAGCGGAAAGGAGGACCGGAATACTAAACGTGCCCTGAATGACCAAGCAAGATTCAACGGCGCCAAGCGAAGCGACACACGCGGCGACAATTTCTGCCGGGGGCCGAGAGCTCGGTCAGGAGGAGGACGTCAGGTAGGGAGTCGCAACCCAGCAGAAATCGGGCAGCAGGGCTTTAACGGAGAGGAACGCCGCGCCGAAGTCGCGGCCATCTCCACGAGAGGAGGGTAATGTAACAGCAAATGCCACAGGAGAAGGCGCTGCCAAGAGCTAACGTGGAACGCTGCATCCCACGACGAACCCGCGCTCGAGAAAGATTAATTGAAAGTGAAGTGCGAAAAAAGGGCTAAGGGTAGAAACAGCAGAAGGGATGACCTACATTAGCAGCAACTAAAAGCCTGGCTGGCTTCGCGGGCAGGAAGAGGCTGGTAAAAAGAGCAGGACGCTATAAATCCACTGGGAGGCCAACATCAGGAAGAAACGAAATTTAATTAAGTAATAAAACAGCTCTAACGCAAGAAACAACAGAGAGAAAGTGATTCTAAGCAGTGTTTAGCTGGAAACCAGGCTTCCACGCATCGGAGCGGAGACGTTCCGGAATAACCTTCAGAGCAAACACGGCGAGGAGAAACAAAAAACCCCAAGTGCTTCCTGAACGGTGCCTGATCAAGCCTGCAAGAGGGACCAAAAGGTTTCCTCACCCTTCATAGGAAGGCCCAGCCTCAAGTCACCGATTTCTTTCTGTCAGCGCCTATCAGAAAGCACCTGGCAAGAGCCAGGCCCACCAGCTCCGGCAACGTGAGGGCTAACCTACATTTAATCCTCCGCTGCACCTTCCTTAATGGATGAAAAGTTATTCGTGGCCAAAGCACCCCTCCAGCTCTCTCGGCTCTCCTCCATTTTTACCGGAGGAAAGCTGTCAAACGGAGTATCTGACGTTAATTGAGCTCCCTTACCTAAAACATTTATCTTTAGCACCGTCCCCACTCCTGCGGGAGCGGAGAGCTCCCTGATCAAATTACCTCCTCGGGTTTTTATTGCGTAAAGCCTTAACGCCAGAGCTAGACATCCCAGACGTGAGCGATCTCCAAACAAAACACGGAAACGTGCGGCACCGTGCCTGTCAAACCAATTCCTCCCCAGAGGTCTACTTCGACAATTCCACGCTATAATTACATCCAGCAGGTACAGTACATCTGCTCGGGGGAAGTTCATCGATGCCTGACTGACGAAAGCCGCGGCAGAGCTAAGCTCTGCCTCCTCGCAGCGAATTTCAGCTGTTCTAGAAACTCTGAACGCTTGCGAGAAGCCGCGGAGCTGATGTTCCCTACGACCTTCCCACGAATCACGTTTACTGGGGACAAACACAGACGGGAACAAAAAGACTCCTTTCGATCCCAGACTTAGGAATGAATTCCCTAGTGGCTTAGTAGCGAGGAGGCAAACAGGGTGTTTACGCGGTTTTAAGCACAACTTTTCCCTTTTCAGGCACCACGGAGAGGCTGGGAAACGTAACATCTGCTAGCAAGGGGGCTCGGGGGCTGTCGAGCTTCGTCACATCCTTGGGCACCGAGGGATGATGAAGCTGTTTGGGGTTTTTCTGGTTTTACAGGTAGCAAAGAACCGCGGCACCTCAGAGAGAGAAAAGCACCTAAAGGAAATAAAACCGATGGCAACTGTTGAGCCCAAATAACGCTATCCAGGCTCCTGAGAACAGCCAGATTACAGAACTCTATCAAAAAGCCTACCTGGTCACGAGCTCCTGAAACACCTCCTGATAGCTCTGCGCGAGAACCTTCCCTTCTAAAACACCACCGATCCCCTCTGCTGTCAAACCGAGTTCACCCACGCCAAAAAGAGAGGGGACTAAACCGGTTTTGTTCTTCAAGCACACACACAAAAAAAAAGAAGAGAGCAAAGAACCGCAGGCTTGCAGCTTGGCTGACATCTTGCCATCTGTTTATCTTTACGCCACTCTCAGCGCCCTTGGCACAGATCTCCACGCCAGGCGCGCCTCCTGCTTCGTCGCCCCCGGCCACGCTTCCTCAGCCACCCTAACCCGACAGAGCCGATTCCCTGAGAAAATTCCCATCTGTGCCAGCTATTTCAGCTCCCCTTCCAAAAGGGCCTGCACACCACCTGCTGGTCACTGCCTCCCCTGCTTCCGATTATGCAGCAGAGAGATTTTTCCCAGCCAGGGCTTTCAAACGAGACAGCCCTTCCATTTCTTGCTGGTCAGGATCAAGGCAATAAATAAAGCACGCTCCTTATCTCCTTCCCCTCACTGCTGAAGCCAAAATAGAAGATAAATAAGGCAGCTCCAGGACCGCAGAACATGTCTGCGGGCTCGTAGGGTCTGGGCAGCCCCCAGCCTTTGAAGACAGCACTGCTCACTAGAGAGCCCGTTTGTTAAATTAATCAGCGGGGGTGATTTAAACCTCACCTCAAGCCCCAAGTTTCTCACTCTAAGAGGAAAAAGCCAGCAGGAAGAGCAGCGTTTTCAACCTGCTTCCAGAGGAAGCAAAACCTCAGCACCGAAGAAACATGCCATCAACTCAATTCTACTGCCAGAGCCGCAAGGGAAGAGCCAGGCTGCGAGGATCAACGCCACCGACTGCGGAAGATGTGCAGAACCCTTGCTCCTAGACCACGCCACGAGCCAGAACGCATGGGGAAAAGCCCGGGCTGACAAAAATCAGCTGCGCGGCCTCGGCAGGGCTGACTGCTTCCTACAAGCAACTCAGTTTCAAGCAGAGGTTAATCGGAACTCAGCTGCTCTCAGGGCAAGGAGTCGAGTGAGATTAAACAAAAAGAAAAATGTTTAAAGAACATTTGGTTTTAGCTTTAAATAATTTTATTTTTTTTTAATGGAAAAGTACACGTTTACAAAGAAAATACAAACAAACCTGAGGTAACATTACAAAAAAAAAAAATGAGGGGGGAAGACAGATGGGCTGGGACCTATCTTTACATCATTTAATCGTGCTGAGCGAACCACAGGGCAAAAAGGGTTTCTCCAAGCGGCTGCGCCACTTGAAAAGTCCACGTTCAAGCCTCTCGGCTTAAACACCGCCTCAGTGAGTCCACGACACACTGAGCCACTTAGCTCGGGGTTAAGTCTAGCCTTAAAAGGACTTTTCCCCGACAACGGTACCGTTCTCTCTCTCTCTCCTGCATTTACTTGCCATTTATAAGCTCCAGTGCCTCATCTTTGGTCCGCGTGATCTTTTCCTGCCTCCACGACGAGGGCCTTCTGGACTGGTTGTGCTTCACCAAGAGGTGCGAACACCGCACCTTGCTGGGCTCCCCTTGGCCGTTCTTCCCGCCGCCGCTGGGGCGCTCCCACTGGCTGGCATTGGTGATGTGGTTGAAGTAATAAACGCGGCCTGCGGGCGGAGAGAGGGCTGGGGTTAGCACAAAAACCTCCCGAAGAACCAGCTCCTTCCTCCAGCTGCCTTTCCCGTTCGGTGCCACAGAGCGGTGACAGAACGCCCACGGACACAGCCAGGAGCACAAACGCTCACGGGCAGCACGCCGGTTTTCCCTTTGAAGTCAGTTTTCCACGCAAAAACGTGACCTTTTTGGAGCAGGAAGCTCTCGGGAAGAGCTCCTCAAAGTGACACGGTCCACGTTAAGGCCGGGTAATGCCGGTACCCTGCCTGAAATCCACCTGCAGCAACTCAGCACCGAGACCGTTCCTGCCCTCCTCTGCCCCAAGGCTCACCCCAAATCACTCCACTGATGCCAGGGGTCAAAAAAAGAGCGGAGGGAAGCACCACGAGGGATCACACCAGCAACTGCACCTCACAGGGGGGGGGAGGAGGAGAAAGAAAGCCAGAATCTAACAGCAAGGCGCGCGATTTCCTAATGAACTCCCAGCTAACGAGCTGTTAATTCCACGCAGCCGCAAAGCTGCTCCTCTTCAGGACGCAGCAGCCACAACGCTTCTGGCAAAGCGGGGCCACGCACACCCTTTCTTTCCTCCCTCATCTCCCCCGCAGCCAAACGAAGGATAAAACCAAGCGTGAGCTGCTTGGAGCCCAATTTCGAGCCCCTAAAGCTCTCGCAAAAGAGCAAACCGTGCTAGAAACGCCGTCCTGGCCCCAAAATTCTCCCAGCCGTGCTCTGTCTCAGAGCGTTATTGACTGGGAGCGTTTTTTGTTTTACTGGGAACGTTTTTTGCTATTATTTACTTCCCTCTGAGGGTAACGGAGCACGGGAATCGGTTGCTCTGAGGGGTTTTTGGAGTCTCCACCCCCGGAGACACCCAAACCCCCGCCAGGATCCTGTGCGAGGTGCTCGTGGCGATCCTGCCGGTGACCCCCACGGATCCTTTCCAACCCCGGCCGCTGCGGGACCCGCTCCGGGACCACCACGCGCCCCACCCCCGCCCAGGCCCCGTTACCGGGCCCCGTACCCAGCGCCCCCCCCCCCCCCCCCGGGCCCTGCAGCCACCGGCACCGCCCCACGCGGGGGCCGGGAGCACGGCAGCGGCCGCTCCGGGACCGGCGGCCTCCAGCGCCCTCCACGGGGCTCGGCCGCTGGGGACTGAGGGGAGAAGCCGCCCGGCCACGAGCCTCAGGGCCTCTACCGGTGCCTCAAAGCCTTCCCAGGTCCTTCAAGGCCTTCCCCGGTCCTTCAAGGCCTTCCCCGGTCCCTCAGGGCCTCCCCGAGCCTCTCCCGATCCCCGCCGACCCCCCCGATCCCCGCAGGCCGCTCCGTACCGGAGCTGCGGCTCATTCGCTTCTCCCAGCCCGCGGGCAGCTTCTCCTCCTCCGCCATCTTCCCTCGCCTGCGCCTGCCGGCCTTCATTGGTCCCTTTCGTCCCCTTCTCGCCCTTCCCATTGGTTCGCTCAGCCACAGGGCGACGCCCACTCGCCTCGCCATTGGTGGGAGCGCGCGTCGCTCCGGCGGCTACGGGAAGGCGGGGGTGCGGTGAGGCGGGACGGTACCTCAGCACGTGATCAAGGAAGGGACGGTGGCTGCCGAGGGTCAGAAAGGGTAAAAGCGCTCGTTCTGTCCCCGACACCCAGCGCTTCCCGGGGTACCGATCGCGGTCCCGGGGGGGCACCGATCGCGGCCCCCGCTCCCAAAAGCACGCAGAGAGCAGCGAGTGGAGGGAGGAGTTTATTAGAAACTAGAAAAAACCACCCGCGGGGCCATTTAGAGCCTCAGCGGGGCCAGAGCCCAGCCATGCCGGGGGAAAAGGAATGGGGGATCCCATGGGGGGGACACTGGTTCCACGGGTCGGGGGGAACTGGGAGCACTGGGAAAGGACGAGGCGGCCGCTGGTGGCCCGGCTACTGGTAGTACAGCTCCAGGTTCATGCCGTCGTGGATCTCATCTGCAGGATGGAGTTAAGGAGAGGGGGGAAGGAACTGAACGCGAGCCGGCCGCGGGTCCCGGTGGCCAACGGCATCGTGGCTTGTGTCAGGGATAGTGTGGCCACCAGGAGCAGGGAGGTGATCACCCCCCATACCCTGCTCTGGTGAGGCCGCACCTCGAGTGCTGGGTTCAGTTTTGGGCCCCTCACTACCAGAAGGACATCGAGGCGCTGGAGCGTGTCCAGGGAAGGGCTGCGGGGGTGGGGAAGGGCCTGGGACACACAAGGAAGGGGTGGGGAGCTGGGGGTCGGCCTCTTCTCACAGGTAACTGTGAAAGGACCAGAGGGAATGGCCTCAAGTTGTGCCAGGGGAGGTTCAGGCTAGAAATGAGGAGACATTTCTTCTCAGAAAGAGCAGCCAGGCATTGGGACGGGTTGCCCAGGGAGGTGGCGGAGTCACCGTCCCTGGGGGTGTTCAAGGAAAGGTCGGACGTGGCGCTTGGGGACATGGTTCGGTGGGTGACATTGGTGCTAGGGGGACGGTTGGACCTTGGAGGGCTTTCCAAACCTTAATAACTCTACGAGGTGGCTGTGACGGGGGTGACAACGCCCCCGTTCCCCGGCTGAACCTCCTCGCCTGCTAACGGCACGGAACCAGGCACCCACCCACCCTCACCCCCCTATTTAACGGGAACGTGCCCCCGGAGGGAGGCCACCGAGACGCCCTGCGGGAAGGATACAGTCCCCGAGCGTGACGTGGTCCTTGAAGATGGTGTACCTGTTGGAAACGCGACAGTGAGGCGCGGGCCGGTCGTCACGGCCCCTTCCCGAAGCGCCCCGGGGACGCGGTGGGTGCCCCAACGTCCCCTCCCCGGCCCCTCACCACTTCTTGAGCACGATCTTGTCCCAGCGGGTCCCCGTCTGCGCCGCGATGAGCTTCTTCAGGTCGCGGATGGAGTCCTCGGTGCTGGCGGCCCCGTTAAGGAAAGCAGAAGCGGGAGGAGCCCCCCCCCGTACCCTCCAGTGTCCCCCCAGCACCCCTCTGGTGCTCCTTGGTGCCCTCCTGGTCCCCGGTGCCCTCTCCATGCCCCCCCCCCGAGCCCTCCCGGTGCTTTCCTGGTCCCCTCCCAGCATCCCCCGGTCCCTCCCCAGTGCTCTTCCCGTCCACCGGTGCCCCCCGGTCCCCCCCAGTGCTCTCCCAGTCCCCCCTGGTCCTCCCTCTGGTGCCCTCGCAGTCCCCTCCCAGTCCCCCTATGCTCTCCCGGTACTCTCTTGGCCCCCTAGCACCCCCCCAGTCTCCTCCCCGGTGTTCTCCTGGTCCCCCGGTGCTCACTGGTGTCCCCCCCCCCCAGTACCTTCCCGGTCCCCTGGTAACCCCCGGTCCCGGTCCTAGGGGATACTTGCATTTCACCCGCACCTTCTTGCCCAAGCGGTCATTGCAAACGACTTCGATCATGGTTGCTGGGGGAAGAGAGAGGGGTCACCGGGGGGTGCTCGTGGGAACGGTGGCTAAAAGGGGGGGGGGGAAGGCGGCTACCGGGGACGGGGGGGGGGGGGATACCGGAGGTGGGGTACCGTGAGGAGGGGTTACCGGGGCTGAGGGCTATCGGTGGTGGGGTTTACCAGGGGGCTGGGGGTTACCAGTGGCGGGGGGTACCGGGAACGGGGATTACCGGAAGGCGATTTACCGGGGGAGGGAGTTACCAGAGGCGAGGTTTACCGGGAACGGGGGTTACCGAGAAGCGGGGGGGATTGCTGAGAGTGACGGGAGAGACCCCGAGAGAGATTATCGGGGCTAACGGAGGCCTCGCGAAGGGGGTCCCAGCACCCGCCGCCGCCGCCGCCGTTCGCTGCGCAGCTCCGCCGCCGCCTCCGCCGCACCGGAAGCGGAAGTGCGAGGGACCGGAAGCGCCGCAGCGCCCCCTAATGGCGGCGCACAAAATGGCGGCCAAGATGGCGGCCAAGATGGCGTCCGAGATGCCCGACTCGGTGCTGCTGCGGGTCCTGGCGCTGCTGCCGCTGCGGGACCGGCTCCGTGCGGCCAGGTGGGGCCGGCACCGGCGACCAGGCCTCTTCTGCGGCCTCCTGCGGAGCCCTGGCCGCTTCCATCGATCTCCAAGCCCTGACTGCCTCCTTCCCCGCGGGTCCCCGCTCCCCCTGTCGCCTCCTCCCCGGTCTCCCGGGGGCTCGGCCGCCTCCTCCCCGGTCCCCCGGCTTCCTCCGTGATTCCTTTCTCTCCTCCCTGCAGGGTCTGCCGGCGTTGGAGGCAGCTGGTGCAGGACCGGGTGCTGTGGGCAAATGTGGACCTGAGCCCACACAAGGTGGGCTTCTCCCCCGGCTGGGGTCCGCACCCCTCCAGCCCCCTTTTGTGATCGCCCCCTTTTTTTTTTTTATTTTTAATTTTTCTCCCCCCAGCTCAGCTCCAAGATCCTGTGGCAGCTGGTGCGGCACCGCCTGGGCGACAGCCTGAGGATGCTGCAGGTTCGGGGCACGCTGCTCGCCGGCGGCAGGGAGCGGCTGCTGACCCCTGCGCTGCTGGCCGCCCTGGCGAAACGCTGCCCGCGGCTCTCCCGGCTCTGCCTGGCCGAAGCCGACCTGCGCCCGCTGCCCTACAAGAGCTTCCCCGCTTCCATCACGGTCCTGGAGCTGAGCTGCTGCGAAATCCCTGCCGCCTGGTTCTGCGGCTCTGCCGCCCAAGCCCTGCCCCGGCTGCAGCACCTTGTGGTCCGCAAAGTGCCTGCGTTTTCCAACCAGCACCTGCTGAACGTCGCTTCCCGCAACCGCCTGAAGACGCTGACCCTGTCGGGGACCTACCGCGTAACGGATGCGGGGATTCAGAGCGCGGCTCCGCACCTGGAGGAGCTGGAGCGCCTGGTGCTGCGTCACTGCGTCGTTACCGACTCGGCCCTGCACTTCATTGGGCGCCACATGAAACATCTCCGGTTCCTGGAGATCAGCAGCGCTTACTCCCTGACGAACACGGGCCTGGCTTGTTTAGCAGCCCTGAAGGGCCTGGAGACGCTGCACCTTGACCACTGCGATAAGTTTTCCCCTGACGCTATTGCCGCTTTGTGCCGAGCGCTTTCCCAGCTGAGGAGCCTGAAACTGGATGGGGCTGACTTTGGAGATGAGGCAATGGGTAAAATTCAGGCGAGCTTGCCCAACTGTAGCTTCTCACACACTCCTTGAACAGGCCAAAGAGGGAGGGCATTCACCACTCATCGCTGAGCTTCCAATTCCCCTTTTTTGGGGTAAAACCTTATTACCTGGGAGTTGCTGTTCATGTTTTGGGGAACAGAATTTTTTAGGGGCTGAAACAGTGAGCCAAGGAAGGGCTGGCTGAGGTTAGAGGGGAGCTGTGTGGCCGGCTTACAAGCTAAAGCTCTGTTTGCTCCTCTTCCCCCTGCTGCTGAGCATCAGGCAGCAGCTTAACCTGTGCCGAATTGCAGGAGTGAAGCGAGGCGCCCTCCTGCTGCAGAGCCCAAAGCCCAGACGTCCAGTTAATGCCTAATCTGATTGCCTCACAGCCCCGCACGTAGGCTGCAAACTGTGCTGAGGAAGAAATATTTCAGCCACATGTGCCAGGGCTGTTTTCTTGGAAGAGCTGGGGTGATCTGCCCAGACAGCGTTGTTGTCACAGGCCGGGCTGTCATCACACTTGTGCCTTTTTCCAGGACTGGCGTTTGAAGCTGTTCTCCAGGAAGTTTTGGTCCTGGGGCTTCCTAAATGGTGCTAAGAACAACATGTGGCCACAGGCGGCCTGGCGTGGGCTTGCAGGCATCATCGAGGCTGCCATGGCCTCTCTTGGTTTTCCTGGGAGCAGCCACGTTGCCCTGTCACTTTTTATTGCCCCCGATCTCCTCCCACCCTCAGTGTTGTAACCCCAGATAACGGACGTTGTGGCTGTAGCGCTGTGACATTGCTATTCTTGGATCCCGGAGTCAGCCAAGGGCATTTTAAAATCAAATATTGTATTTATTAAATAAAAATAAATATTTTGACTTATGTCTCCTCCCTGCTGCAAGGTTTTAACTGAACTAAATAAAATAAAGAACTCAGGCAGCTTCTGACACCAAGCAGTGCACTCGGGTATTAACAAAGCTGTGGTGAGACGAGGTGCCTTGGGGAGACCCAGGGATCTGTCGCCCACTTTAGCCACCCCTCCAGTCCCTTATGGTAGGGAAAACGCTTGAAGAGAGCTCGAGCAAATGTCCAGGTCCATGATCCTCTAAGAGATTCTCTTGGATGTTCACATTGCCTCTGATACGAACCGGTTTCCTGCGGAGCACAAGTACCTCATTTTTTTTTCCCCACTGGGAGCCAGGAGAGTCGAGAGAGATTTCCTAGGAAGTGCAGTGGGAGGAAGGATTCACATCTCAGCTGAGCCTCTCTTCTACCAGGTGCTGCTTCGAGACGTGGCTCTTTTCACCCTGTGCACCCCCTCCCCTCCATTCAGCTGCGGGTTGTGCAACGAGCTGCTAGGTTTCGGCCAGCCCTGGATGGCAGTGACCCCTGTGACGAAATCCTCGTTGCTGTGCACCTTGCTAGCAGCCGGTCTTTGTGCCCTGGCCTCATTCTGCTTCCCCGTTCCTATACACAAACAATCTCGCTGTAGCTTTGGGGCAAATAAACAGTGGTAAATGCCCCAGCTCTGCTTTGGAAAGCATCCCAAGGCTGCCAGCTTAATAACCGCTGCTACGTGTTTATCGCAGGCCCAGAGATTTACGCTGGAGTAATTAGCGTTATTAAAACTTCAGCACTGTCTGTCCCAGCACTCTCTGGGCTCAGAGAGCGAAGGTAAAACAGCAAAAGGGAAAATTAAAACCAGCCAAATTTGTCAGTCAGTCAACGTGCAGCCTGATGCAGGGAGAACCTAAATGTTCTCCCGATGTTTGCCGTGGGATGTTTGCGAGCCTGATGGCACAGCGCACCACACAACGTAATTTAATATCTGATGGTCCCAACTTGCCCGTTTTCCATCGTCTCTGCAGAATGCATAATTTCTGAACGTGGAATAGCACAAAACAGCAATTGCAAGTCCACACGCCTCAAAGCAGGCTTCCTGCTGCATTCAGTTTTGGCTGCTGGCTATCGCATGAGGGGAACTGTGAATATTGGGTGACCAGAGGCAAAATGTAGGAGTAAAGGACTGGAAGGGCCCTCTGAAGTCATGAAACATCTCCGATGCCCCAGCAGCACAGCATTGCCCCTCCTCACCCATCAGCTGAAGCATCTTCTCCTCACAAGCTTTGGGGAGCTCTTCCAGGGCCTTGTTTCTTCTCGGTCCCAAGCTCGGAGGGGTCTGGTCTCCATTTCATCTTTGGCCATCACTTAGCTCCTTGAGCTTGCACGATTCTTCCCCCAACCCCCCTCACTGTGTGCACATCACAGAATCAACCCCCTACGCTTCCTAAATGCGGGCCGAAAGACTTGCAGAAAGCCAGCTACAACCCCAGCAAAACCAGCGTATGGGACAGGAGACGGGGTTGTGTCGGGGCTGAGGGGAGTGAAGGCCACGGCCCCCAAAACGAAAAGAATTCACCAGAGAGAGGCCCTGAACTCTGGGTTATCGATGAATTCAGGGAGCAGCGTTTCATCAGAAGGCTGATGTTCCCGAGCAGCTCCTTCCCAAACCGAAGTCTGTTTTCCAGACCTGCCCTGGAAGCGGCGCGTCGTTCCCTTCCACTCAAGGGAACCGCCTCAGAAAGCCGACAATTTGCCCTTTTCACTCCAAAGGGGTGTTCAACCCAAACGGGCTCCCAGCTCGGCTGGCCGAGAGCCCCCAGACAGGCGGGTTATTGGAAGTGGACGCGATCCAAGCTGCTATTTTGAGAGCAGGAGCCAATAAGAGGCAGCTTAAAACCCTGCTGGCTAAACGCTAACCTTTGGACCGAACGTCCCCGGAGGCACTGCGCGTCCTCTCCTCCTAACACTCTGATGACCAAGCTCCTACCGACGTGCTCCTAGGGCCAGCCAAAGCTCGTGGCGATGGACGAGGAACATCTCCACGATGACCTGCGCATCTTTAAAGGTAAACCTCAGCCCTGCTAAACCCTTCGATCCGCTGCTTCATGGAGAGAAGCACCGAGCCCCAGTCTCCTGGCCTGGTCTTCCCCTGCCAACGTGCTTGGTTTGTGAGGAAGAGGAAGGCCTGGGCTTCAGGGCACCTGTTAGGGAGCTTGGTTAATTGAATCTAATGAGCTTGATTGGTTGGGATGAGGAACCCTGCCCTAAGAAGCTGCTCCCTGAGTTGAGGATCAGCTGGAGAACGGGCGAGGGGGGCAGTGAGGGGCTGTGGGTGCCCACCCAGCAGCACCCGAGAGTGGGTTCGTTCAACCTGGAAGGGTCCTGGGGCCCCAAAATGGGCTCCCAGCACCCTCACAGACCTCCCAAGGGTGACTCTGACCCCCTCCGAGCCCCCCAGCACCAGTAAGGGACAGCAAAGACCCCCCAGAGGGCTGTCACTGGGGAGACCCATTTTGCTTTTCCACCAGGGAGCCGGGACGGTCTAGAACATATAATATCCCAAAATATACAGCGTAAAATCATCGTTTCTGTGGAGGAGGCACTGGTTTTGTTCTGTTTGTGTGATACCTGGCAGAAAATCACCTGCCCCATAACACGGGGCAATGCTAGCACAAGGCACCAGCGTGACAGCCGTTGTGCCCATCGCTGTGCCCCAGAGGGGTCGGGACAGGAGCTACCACCCAAATTTTGCCTTCTGTAGCAAAAAGTTAACCATTCCAGGTTATTCATTAACCCTTCTATCAATGGAGGCCGAGGAGCTACGAAACTCAAATTAATCCGGTGGCCAGAGGGGAACCGTTTTTCACATCTCTTGTGTTTTATTTTAAAGACAGAAGCTTCTTCCAGCAGAAGCTGAGGTCCTTTCTCACGATTTACCTTCTGCTGGCGCTCTCCTTCTTGCTGATGATCACCCTGTTTGCGGTGTCGCTCTCCAGAGGTACCAAAGCCCCTCTGAGTGGGTGGATGCTTCATGTTAATTCACGCTAATTAATTAGGCGGGTAGGACCAAGAGATGTGTGAGGTTGTGGGGCTGGGGGCTGGCACCATGCTGGGGGCTCAGGCCTCCAAGGAGACCTCCAAAGGATGAGGCATGGAGCAGGGAGTGGGTTAAATGCACCAGAACAGAGCTCATCCTCATCCTTGGCCAATACCAGTACAACCAGTACCCCACCGTGTCTCTCTCCGTCTCTCAATGCAGTTTCTGCCATCTCTTCTAAACTCAACGAGGTGCACACAGAGAAGAAACAGAACTTTTCCAACAGGGATTCCCTCTGTAAGTCCCGCATGCTGCCCAGACCCACGGCTTTGTACCCCCCCTCTGCGCTTTCCCTAAGCTGGCACCTGCACAGACAGGGCCCCAGGAGGGCAGGGTGGTTTAGTGGGGGTCTGCTCTCCTGCCTTCTGACAAGTTTTTTTCCACTGGAAATAAAAATCCACCTTGTAGTAGAGGCATCTTTTAGGTGCTTTTGTGGGAACCCAATATTTGGCTGCAGGACTGTGCCCGTACCAGTTTGGCACTGGAGCACTGCTGGGAAATCCCTCCTGACTTCCCCCCCATCCTTCTTCCCCCAGTGTTTCCCTGCGGACCTGAAGCCAGGGAGTGGGAATACTTCGATGGCAAATGCTACTACTTCTCCATAGACAGAATGAGCTGGTACAAGGCAAAGACCCAGTGCGAGGAGATGCACTCGCGCCTGGCCATCATTAACAGCTTCGCCAAGCAGGTAAAGACCCCAGCAGCCACCAGTTAGACCCAGCTCCTGTCTGCATCCTTTGCTCCATGCCTCACACCCCAACTTTGGGATGCCGGAACGTCCCAGAGCCTGCTGTTGTCCTCGGCAGCAGCCAGCAGAGAGCAGGCAGAACTCGCGCTGCCTGCCTGCCAGCCCGGGCTCCGGGGCTCTGCGGGATGCTCTGGTCCCCATCCTGCTCCTCCGCGACCCCAAGGAGCAGCCAAGCGCAGGGCTCGGCTGTGCCCTTAGCCCTCTCGCTCC
Organism: Stictonetta naevosa; assembly: GCA_011074415.1. Classification (NCBI taxonomy): domain Eukaryota; kingdom Metazoa; phylum Chordata; class Aves; order Anseriformes; family Anatidae; genus Stictonetta; species Stictonetta naevosa. The sequence goes on along the minus strand of CM021725.1, from coordinate 212,883 downwards.
GGGAGCCCTTTCCTGGCGCTTTCCCTCCTGATCCCTCTCCCCGCTGCAGAATTTTGTCATGTTCAGGACAAGGAATGAGCGCTTCTGGATTGGGTTGACGGACGGGAACTCGGAAGGGGAGTGGGAATGGATCGACGGGACCGACTACAAGAGCACGTTCACGTGAGTGCCAGCCTGCCCCGCTGGGCACCCCAAAACCGCAGCCTGCTGGCACACCCCTGTTTCACATCAGGTCTAACACAGTAGCAGAGCCAAGCACAGCATCTAAAGGCACCCAAAATCATCCAAAATCACCCAAGACAGGCGTAGCTAGCCCCCACCCCACGCTCCCCGCATTTCCCTCGCCCAATTTGGCATTTCTCTGCCCAGATTCTGGAAGGAGGGCGAGCCCAACAACAGCGGCAACAACGAGGACTGCGCCCACGTCTGGACCTCCGGGCAGTGGAACGACGTCTACTGCACGTTCGAGTGCTACTACCTCTGCGAAAAGCCTGTGCCCAACTGAGCTGGTGCCGAGCAAAACGGTGTGCCGGTGCCCTGGCACCCCAAATGTTTCCTTTCTCTTCTTAATTTATACTATCCTGCCCATTTCCTGCTGGACCGCCCTGTCCTGCTGGGGATGGGGATGGACTTCCATGGTCCTAAGCAGGAATCCAGCTTCTCCATGGGGAGCTCGGCCGAATAAAGGAGGATTATTGCTCTGGAGCAATGGTTAACGTGGCCTCTCTGCTCCGGGGAGGCCGAGCTGGGGCGGCGGCGGGCACGAAGGGGATGCAGGGTGCGGGTCGAGCGCTGTGTCTGGGGAGTTGGTGCCAGCTCAGTTTTCCTATCAGGGAAAAAAAAAAAAAATCGTTATTTTGGGAACTTTTTATTAAAAAAAAAAAAAAAATTGGTTTCCACTTTGCAAAACTGCCCGGCCCCCGCTTGGCATCAGATGAGCCCAGCTTTGCGCTGTGCCAGGAGGGGCTGCTGGCACCAAAGGGTGGGCGCCCCCCCTACCATGGCGCCCCCCCTGCCATAGCGCCCCCCCATAAGGACACCCCCCTATAGGGACACCCCCCTACGAGGAACCGCCCCCACAAAGGCATCCCCCCGCCGCACCTCATCCCGGGGGTCCCCTTCCTCCTTCTCGCCCCGGGGGAGCCCCCGGCGTTCAGGGGGCGGCCGGGCCGGGCAGCCCCCGGGGGGGTCCCCACCGTCCCCCCCCCTCTCCCCGCTGCCGGGACGGTGCCGGCGGCGGATTCGTTTGGAAGCCGGGGGAGGGCCGGGGCCATCGAAGCGGCCCGAGCCCGGGCACCGCGATCGCCCCGACGGCTGGAGGACGCGCCGCCGCCTTCCCTGTCGGCGACACGGCTGTCGCGACAGAACCGGCAGCCCTTCGGGGAGCGGTAAAAGCGGCGGCTTAACGCGCCCGGCTGCGCGGAGCCCCACGACGGCCCTATTCCCACGGAACCCCCACCTCGGCGCCAGCGGGGAGCGCCGCCTCTATCGCGACAGTCGCCGACGGGGGCTCTGCGCTCAGCGGGCTTCAGCTCGGGGGACCCGGCGGGATGGGGCCCCCGACGCGCTCCCGGCTCAGGCGCGCTCCCGGGGGAGGCGGGGGGCGGCGGCGCTCACGGGCACGGGCGCGGACACGAGCGGGGGCTGCGCGCTCTGCCCCGCGCACACTCGCGCCCCGCTCCGCTCCCCGAAAAGCGCCGGTGCCGGTACCGGTGCCGGTGCCTCCGGTGCCCCGGTAGGTGCCGACCCCGGTGGGGTGGGGGGTGGGGGGGGGGTCGCGGGGAGCCGGTACCCGGTTGACGGCAACCCCGGGGACGCGCTCCCGGTGCGCCCCGTCCGGGCGCGGTGAGCCCAGCACCGGGCACCAGGAACCGGGCACCGGGAGCCGGGCACCGGGAGCCGGGCACCGGGAGCCGGCCCGTGGGTGTGGGGGGGTTCCCGTCGGGTCTCCTGGACGCAGAGCTGGGGATAGGGGGAGCGACCCTCGCCGCGGCATCCCCGGGACCCGAAGCCGGCTGGGGGGCTCTCGGGGATACCGGGGGCAAGGTCGGGGCTTGCCCCAACGGGACCGGGAGGACCGGGGCGGGTGCGAGCCGCCGCCGCCGGGATTTCGTTGCCGTTCTTTTAACGGGACGCGGAGAACGCCGGGGACCGACGGGACCCCCCCAGGGCTGGGGGGGGGCTTTGGACTCGGTCCCCCCCGGCCGGTCCTAACGCTGCTCTCCGCCCGCAGCCGCCGGGATGAAGACGGAGGAGGCTCCGTCCTGCCTGCAGCAGGCGACGCCGGTTCTGGGCTTCGGTGAGTGCCGGGGGCGGCGGGGAACGAGCAGAGCCCGGCCCCGACCCTCCTGTCCCGTCCCGTCCCGTCCCGTCCCGTCCTGTGGCCCCCCGGCCCCCCCCCCGCTGTCCCCGCTCCTCCGTCCCTACCGGCTCCGGTCCCGGTGCGCCGGGAACGGGAGCGGCCCCGGGCTCAGCCCGGTTTTGCTGTTTGATGCTTCGGAGGCAGCCCAAGCCCCGGTAAAGCTGCGAAATGTCCCCCTCCCGGTCCCCCTTCCCCTGCGACCCCAAAACAGCTCCGGGGGGCTGGCGCTGTCCTTACGGCGGGCGCTCGGTGACTCCGGCGAGGCACCGAGCACGGGATGGACGTGGACAGCCCCAGCGTCCGACCCTGCCTGACCTGCCCTGACCCCCCAAAAAAAGCCCCTTCGCCTCCTCCGAGCCCCTCTCCCCCCCCATTTCCTCGCTGATTTTACGCACAACCCAGCTGCGCACCCGCACCCCGCATGGGATTTGCCGCTCCCCAACGGAGCGAGGCTGGATCTGGCCACCCCAGCAGGGCCTGTCCCGGGGGGGTGGGGGGTGGGGGACACAAAATTGAGACCGAGGCACCCGAGAGTTGCCCCCCATCCCCCACCCCCCGAGCACGCCGATGCCTTCGCCCCTTCTCGCCGAGCTGCGGCAGGGTGGGTGGAAATTGCTCTTCGTCAGCACAGCGGCTGGGCCAAACTGTTGCATTTCTGCGGCCGCTCGGAAAAGGCTGAGGTCTTTGGGGCAGCGAAGGGCAGAACCTCCTCCGCTTTCGGTTCCCGCTGGGGAATGGGGGCAGCCGGCGTTCTCCCGGGACTTTTCACATCCCCTCTGCCCCGAGCTCGACACCGCTCGCGTTGTGCTAAGGGCATCGTTCGCGTCCGTGTCCTTGCACCGAGCGAGGCTCAGGTGGGAATCACAGCCTGGCAGAGCTGCGCTGCTGTCCCTGCCCCTGCATCCCGACCCTTCCTCCCCCCCCGCCCCCATCCCCAGCAGCCTCCCCGCCCCCCCCCACCGCGCTCCCCCCTTTGCTATGAAACGGTCCCCGGCTGTATATATCCCCCCCGGGCGTTTTTTGGGTGAAAAACGTCTCCGTTCTCCCCCCCCCCCCCCCCAAATTAAAGAGGAGTCTGGGATTGTCGGCCACACACCGTAACCCGTGGGATGTTTGGTCCCCTGGGATGCAAGAAGGGTGGAAATGTTTGACTGCAGGAGTTGCTAGCGGAGGGAAAAGGGGGAGCTGGACGGAGCTGGGATGAGCACCGTGATGGTGCTGCGCCATCACAGCCCTCCTCGCGGCCCCGGTGCCGGCGTGCTGCTGCTCCGGCACGGCACACCTTCATTTGTCACCTTCCTGAGCTCAAATCCCCATTTCCACCCCTGAGCTGCTTGCAGGGGCTGCAGCGAGGACAGATCCGTGCCTCTGCCCTTGAGGAGCGCGGTTTGGGCTTGCTGCAGCACCAAGAGCCCCGACACCGGCTCTGGCCCCAGCCGTTCAGGGTGGCTGCAAGAAGCACAAGCTTTCAGGATCTGTCCCCCTCCCACGGGAGCTGCTGTCCCATTTCCAAACCTCAGCACTCGATGAAGAAGCTGTGCTGAGCCCGGGAGCCGCGAGGGGCTTGGGCAAGCAGCTGAAGTCAGCTGGGATGGGATGCCAGTGGTGCAGAACCCCATGAAACGTGGCAGAAGCTGCTGTTGCCCAACACACCCCCAGTTTTGGAGGCGCTTCTGGGTGTAGCAAACCCAAATTACTCAAATTTCCTCTCTGCTGACATTTGCTCCTGCCTTGGTGTCATGGCAGCAGTGCCCAAAACGCAAAGAGGATCACCTGCCTTTACCCAAATTTCCCAGAGCCACCCTCGCATTTGCTGCAGTTTCAGATGATTTCAGGACGTTGTGGCTTCTCCGTCTCTGGCTGCAGCTAAACTTGGGCAGAGCGAGCGCTCAGAAAGCTTCCTGCATGCCGACACTTTCTGCCCACCCGCGTTTTTGCCCCTGCAGCAGCCCTGCCTGCCCCATGCCCCCTCCGCGCTCGGGGTGCACAATTCCAGCTCGCCAATGCCCACGAAACTGGAAAGCCAGCTTGCCGAGGGGCTGGGTCAGGGCTCCTCCATGTGTCCCAGCCCGGTTTTGGTTCAAATCCCTCTTTGGGCAGAGGCCAGCACAACCCCTCTCCACTCCTCGCCCCGGAGCGGTGACCTGCAGCCGGTCCTGCTGCTCGCCAAGGGCTCGAGCCCTCCGAGCTCCCCGCTCCTCCGAGACCTCGCTTCCCCTCGGCAACTTCGACCCCGTGAAGCCACCGTCCCCCCCACCCCCCAGCCCCTCTGGGGCAGGTGTTCCCAGGCTGGGGAGGGAGAGGACGGCGATAAGCGCTCGTAAAAGCCAAGGAGCTTGGCACCGCGGAGGCTGCGCGCATCGGAGGGGGCGTCTCTGCCTGGCTCAGCCTGCAGCCCAGATCCAGCGCAGCAGATAGCGCATTTATTGCTCACTCCTCTACCTTGAAGCTATCATGACGAAGCCTTTGAAGAGCAGCCATAGATTTGTATGTTGATAACACCGAGGGGGGGGGGGAATCCCAAATCTCTGCAGCCTTTCCTCTTTTAAGCAGCTCAGCACCGAGCGTGGGGTGAAAGTGGGCAAAATTCACCCCCCGGGGCTGTGCCCTGGCCTGGGTCAAGGTTTGCAGCCCCACCACCTCCTGCGTGGATCTGCTCCACGTTGGCTCCCCGGTTCCCGTTGTGTGTGTTCCCCACGTCCAGCTCGTGCGACGCCGGGAGCACGATTCCCCTGGACGTCACCGCACAGAAACCCTTTCCTCCGGCTTTCGCAGGAGCAGCTTTGCTGCTGCTTTCGCAGGGCCAACTTCTGCCTTCATTTTCGAGGCTGAGCTCCTTGCCGAGCCTCCCTTCTCGCCCTCCTGTGCGTGCTCAGCTGCTGACACCAACACCACGTGGTGTTTTTTTTTTAAGAAAAAAAAAAAACAACAAACAACTAAACCAGTAGATAATCGTGCAAGCAAACACTTGTGCGAGGCTAAGCGTCGCCCCCTCCCAAAAAGCAGACACCCCCGCACGGAACATGCGCCCCGGGGCCGAGCCCAGCTCCTTCTCACGCCGCCTTCTCCCCGCCGCCCAGGTTCCGACCCCAAGATGCGGGAGGTGTGCGCCGGCTGCGACACCCCCATCTCCGACCGCTTCCTCCTGCGCGTCAACGAGCGCTCCTGGCACGAAGGCTGCGTGAAATGCGCCGTCTGCCTGCAGCCCCTCTCTGGCACCTGCTACTGCCGCAACCGGCAGCTCTACTGCAAGCACGACTACGAGAAGTAAGTGATTTTTTATTATTTTTTTTGGGGGGGGGGGCCGGGCTCGGTGCTGACCGTCTCCATCCCAGGCGGGGAGGGAGCAGGTGCAAAGTGGGGTCCTGGGATCCCAACGCCACGACGTTGGGATCGAACGCTCTCCTCGGCTGCTGGGATGGAAGGAGCGAGGCTGAGCCCCGGAGACGCGCGGTCCCGGCTGGATGCTTTGCGTCCTGGTGACGGGGCAGGAGCCGGACCCCGCTGCTTGGTGCGGAGGAGCCCGTCCCAAAGGATGCGCCGTGGGGCTGTGCCGGTTTTCTTGCTGTTGCTCCTCTCTGCTCGTGGTGGCAGCCCTGGCCCTTCAGCAGGGCGGACGCCACCAAGTTCTCCTTTGAAACAACTTGCCAGGGCTTCCAAGAGTAGAAGGATTGCTCCCTTTTTCTGCTTGTTGTTTCATTTTAACGGTGTGGATCAAATGAGGTATTAAAGTGCGAATCTGGAGGTGCGGCACGGAAGCAGGCACCCTGACATTAACCCGTGGCAGGATCAGCTTCCCTCTACTGCTGGGCTCTGCCCTGTGTGTTGGATAAGACACAGCCAGTGGGATTATTTGGAAAAAAAAAATCGGGTTTTTAGATTGATTTCGTCAGCAGGGGCAAAAGCTAGAGTGGGATGGCGGAGGTCGTGCTTTGTCATGAGATTGTGGAAGCAGAAATGAGAGAAACGGGGCCGCGGGCAGGGTGGCGTCTCTGCAGTTAGCGAGCCAGGGCCTCTGTCTCGCGCATATTTCCAAGAAAACCGTATTTATCCCCAGCTCAGCCTTGTCTGCAAAGCTCAAAGATGCGAACGCGGGCATAATTATTGGGGTGTCTGGCGTTGGCCGGGGAGGTGGGGGAGACGCAGGGGTGGCAGGCCGCACGGACACCCCGGGGCATTGCTGGGTTGCTGGAGTTTGGCAGCGTCCTCTAAAGGCTTTTCTGACCGGCCCGATCTTATCTCCTCCGTGCTTCAGCAGAGAGCGCAGCCTCCTCCCCGCCAGTGACGCAGGCGCTTGGCAGCGATGGGGATGGCGATAAAAACACCAGGGCTTGCCCGCTTCCCCGGGGTGGCTGGGAGAGCCGGGCAGGCACGAGGAGGCTTCTCCCTCGCCCTTCAGCCACAAAGGGTGAGCACCAAGGGCTGCTTGGGTCTGAGCGGGATGGGCCTCCGCCGGGTCTCTGCTTTGGCCAGGAGGAGCCGGTGGCTGGAGGGCGTTTGGTGGCCGTGGTCGTGCGTAATCAGACACAAATGTGTTGGCAAAACCCGTCTGCGCAGAGCCCCTCGTCCCTCCGAGGAGCTGGGTGTCTGATTTGTGATGGGGTTTCCGTGGGGTGTCGTGGAGACCCCAGCCTCCGCGCTGCTTTTAGCCGAAAAGGGAGGCCGTGAGTCCTCAGGACAGAATGGCCGGGCCATTTCCCCTCGCCCTGCGCTGAATTTGACCACGCTGCCGCTGCCCGGTGCTGGACCCGGTCTGCTCCACCTCGCTGCAGCGCTCGAAGGACCTCAGCCCGATTTGCAAAGACGCCTTCAGGGCCTGCAAGTCCTGAAATCGGTCCTCCGGGCGCTTCCGACAGCGTCCGCTCAGCACCTTTGTGCTCCCAGCATGGGAATTTCCAGGGAGGCAAACTCTCAGTCCTGCTCTTTGGAAATCCGCTCCCCCCAGAGTCCGCATTCTTGGCCTTGACTCTCCAAAAGTTCCCGGGTTTGGCCGGCGATTAATCCCAGGCTGCAGGACCCAGCGTCGCCCCGGGGCCGCGGCGCAGACCGTGGCTGCAGCAGGGTGACCTGGAGGGGAGACCCATCTGGCATTTATTCCCCCTTCATGCGAGCTGCGCAATAAGAGGAAAATGCTTTAATGGCGAGATAAGCCAGCAGCTGCAGCTGAACGTGGGGGAAGGAACGGGCTGTTGATCTAGAGATGAAATGTTAAGCCCGAAGATGGATGTTGTTCTGCAGTCCCTATCATATAAAACCACAATCTGAAGGCTTTTGGGAAGCTTCCCTCTTCCCCTCTCGCCTGGGGCCCCGCCAGCTCTCCTGCGCTTTGCTCAGGCACCTGCCCTGTAAATCCCGCTCCGGGCAGCTCGCGTAAACGCTATCAAACAGCAACGGCTCGGGACGGGACGGGGGGGGGAGGAAGGAAAATACTCCTGAAGGATGATAGAGTGGCTGCAACGGCCCCGTCCCGGGCGCCTTGTTTACTTTGAAGTTTGTTTTGTGGAATGACAGGCAATGCGGGGGCTGCCGGGGAGCTGTCGGGAGGGATCTGAACCGCGGCCGCGCGCTGGCAGCCGTCCCCCTCTCCTCCGCGCTCTCCTCTTGCCCATGTGGAGATGATTTCGCTCGTCCTCGCTGGAGATACGGGGTGAACTCGGCTCGAACCTGGCTCGCCGGCTCCCCATGGCCGCGCTGCCGCCACGTGATCGAGCGCGGGCTCCGTGTGCCCTCGTGCTCCCCGTCCTTGCGCGAATCCTCGTGGCTTCTCCGGCTGGATGCTAAGGGGTGAGGAGGGGGCGAGCGGCACAATCCGTCCGTCGGCCCCCCACGGGTGCCTTTGGGTTGTTAGCAACCCGGCCGGGCATCACGCAGAGCCCAAGATGACCTCGAGCCCAACCTCATGCAGCCCCTTCCCCACTTATTGCTGCTCTCGGAGATCATATGCACAGCCAAAAGGGTGGTGTTTTGTTTTGTTTTTTTTTTTTTTTCTGAAAGCTCTCCCAAGGGGGCACCCGAGTGGGGCACGGGCAGCCCCGCTCGGTCAGATCCTGAACCAAGAGCAGCAGAAGCTCGCTTCGCCTTTTGAAGCCTCAGGCACCCCTGAGCAGCGGGTAGGGATGGTCAGAGGCAGGGAGCCTCGCAAAAAACGGTCTGAGAGCAGCAGGCTGGGCGCACGCCTCCGAAATAGTGATGTGGGTGCACTGCAGGGACACCCGGCATCGTCCTGCTGTGTCCCGTGGCGCTGGGTGGCATCCAGCACCGATACTGGCATCCAGCACCGAGCCGGTTTGGGCCAATTTTCTGCGCGGAGCAGGTTGGGAGAAGTCCAGCAGCCAGGGTGGGAGGTGAGAAATGGGAGATGGGGAGGTGAAGGTGGCAGCGAGCTGCCTTGTTCCA
>CM021725.1:117173-199125 GCA_011074415.1 Stictonetta naevosa | reverse complement strand
CTTCTTTCCTCGTGGCCCCTTCTTTCCTTGTGGCCCCTTCTTTCCTCATGACCCCTTCTTTCCTCGTGGCCCCTTCTTTCCTCGTGGCTGCCCAAAGCAAATTACAACCCAGAGCCATCGAGTGCTTCCGCCTTCCTTTCCCCCGCCCCCTTAATGCAATTAGGCTTCCATGTGGCTAATTGCAGCTTACCCTAACTATCTCGGTGGCAGCTCCGCACCTCTGCCTGTTCCCAAATCATCGGGATCGCGCTGATGCAGCCGCGGTCAGCCCCGCGGAAGCCCCGTCCCGAGCCTCTTTCCCAGTTCCCGTAAAATCAATGCACAACTTGAACCTCGTCTTACCCCTTTTCCCCACCACTTTGAACTTCCCTTCCTTCTTGCCCCCGTATCACAGGCTGGGGGAAATCTCCCCTCTGGCATTTCTCGAGCTAAAGGCTGGGTTCCTGTTACGGGACAGCTTTTGCTGTTTAAACAAGCTCTTTTAGGTGCCTGATACGAGCTGCGCTGTGTTTAACTCACATCTGCTGCTTGAGGGCATCCCCGCAGAGGGGCTCGGAAGCTGACCGCGCTGCCTTGGTGTGCTCTCTGTCACAGACCACTCATTAAGGCGATTTTCCTTCAAAAATCTTTCCTAAGGTGGCTGCTAGCAGACACACACCTCCATTCTCCGTCCTTAACACAGTGCTGAGATATTTTGGGGCCGTGGTCACGCCGGGTGGGCATTTTACATCCTTTCCAAAACGAGTCCTGTTTTAAAGGACGTTAAGGGGGTGCGTCCATGCCCTCGCTGCGGGGATCTCCGTTCCTCCTGACCCGCACAGGGAACCGCAGCACAGGGAGCTTGCGGGACGTGCAAAAAACCCGGCAGGGCACGGTCACATCCGAGCACCCTCGATGGCACCGGAGGCGTTTTGCTGGTGGCGGTACGGTGAAGCTCGGTGTCACCCGCGGTGGCCCGGCCAGGGACGTGCGTCCTGCTGCTGCTGCTGGTTGCCGAGCCCCCCCCTTGCCGCCACACGTCCCTTTCCTCGCTTAAAACGGAGAGGAGAGGGAGAGAGCCCGGAGTTTAATTTAAATCACATCTCCCCAGCTTGTTCTTTTCTCAATCAATATTGCTTTTTACATCATATCTAATCTCTCTCTCCTTTTTTTTTTTTTTGCTTTTCTCCCCTCTTCCCCCTCCAAAGTAAAATTTAATTAAATAATTCTAATGAATGTTTAATGATGTTCTTTTGTCATTATTAAATCTGTAATAAAAGTGTCGGCAGCCCTTCTGCCTTCCCCCCCCCGCCCCCCCAGCTCCCCCCGTTAATGCCCCCCCTCCCCTCCCCGGCACACACCGTCCTGCTGTCTCCCCCCAGCCCTGCCTGCCCCCCTCGCGCTGTGACAACGCTCGCATTCAGACCTGCAAACAGGAAATGAGAAAAGGAGAAACAGGATATTGAGCCGGGATACTATCGGGGTGGGTAATATCACCCCTAGCTACTAACGCAGGAGCCCTTCTCCTGCCGGGCATACTAATGGAGCTGCCCGCCGCCCTGCAATAAGGCAGGACAAAATCAATAGGAATTGATAACTCCGGCGTCGAGCCCGCGTAGCCGGGGCGAGCTCGCGGGTCGTGTTGGCTGGAGAAGGGGGGAACGGGAGAGGAGCCTCCTCGAGGGGGTGTCTCGCCATGCACCATCCGTCAGAGGTGCAGCGCCCGTTTTTTGGAGCTTCCTCAGAGCTCGGTGAGAAGCAGGAGCCGGGCTGGGTGCGAATGTCAAGCTTTACGCTTGGAAGAGGAACTGATTTCCAAAGGGAGAGGAAAGCACCCTTCCTGGGCATGCAGGCAGGGGGCTGGGCTCACCTCTTCCATGCTGCAGCAGCATCGGGCTTTGCTCTGTTCTTTAGGCAGCTGGCAGAGCATCACCAAGCGATAAAAATACGCACCAAGCGATAAAAATATGCACCCAGCGATAAAAATATGCACCAAGCGCAAGGCCCCACCAGAGCTTCCGAGCTGCAGCAGCAACTTTCAACGAGCTACAGGAAAATAAATGCTGCGCCCGGGCTCTGTGCGTCCGGCAGCCCTCTCTGCCTGCCCCTGGTCAGCCCAAGATGTGACCCCCATTAAAAAAAAAAAAAAAAAAAAAACAAGCATTAAAGCGTGCTCCAGAGGACGCAAAAGCAAAGCTGCAGCCTAGTGCCAGCGCAGCCCAGGTGTGCGTCCCACCTTTCCACAGCTCAGGGATGGCCTGGCGTGGGATCCAAGCCGGGAAGGAACCTTTCTGAAGGTTTGAGAAGTGGCCAAATTCCCTGCACGCATCGCCCAGAGCATCCCCAGCTTCGCAGGGCGCTCGCAGGGCAGCTCGGATGCCCGGCAGGGCGTTAGGGGCAGGGGGCAGCAGCTCCAGGCACCGTCCCGCTGCCGTCCCTCTCTTCTGGACCCTTTTTCAAGGTGCGGTCCTACCCCGCTCCTCCCACCATGGGGTGCAAGCATGGAGATGGGTTTTGCAGGCAAAACTCAGTCTGGGGACCAGTTTTCCTTGCCATCGAGCTGTGCCCACGGGGAGCACCCATGGGGTGCGGAGGGAGTTTTTCCTTCGCCTTCCCCTGCCACCTCCCCTTCACCTGGCAGAGCCACCGCAACGCAACCCTCCCCGGCGGTCCTCGGAGGTAGGGGGGGGAAAAAAATAATAAAAGAAGAAACACGCATTTTTTGTTAGCATTCAGCAGTGATATGACAGGCGCCCTATGAATTCTGGGAGATTTTAATAAAGAAGACAGGCCTGTGAAATTTAATAAAAGAGTTCATCAGATTATATGGTGATGGCTCGGTGCCACCGTGCTGGCAGTAATATCCTCGCAGTGGGGGGGTTAACCCCTTGAGGGACAGAGCAGCAGCACAGTATTAAATCTTTCAGTAGCATTTCACTCGTGTCACTTTAATATTTATGAATCTCTCCGGCTTTGGGAACCTCTTCGGTGTTGTTTTGCTTTTTTGTTGTTGTTTTGTTTTGTTTCGCTTCTGGTTCGGATCTTTTTCCAGCATCAGTTTCTGTCTCTGACATGAACAGAACCAAGCCCCGGGAGCAGGGCTCCTAACACCTCTTGGCTCTTGGATGGATGCTGGATGCACTCACGGGGTCGGGACAAGCCAGACCACACTTGTGAGATGCTGAGGTTTGGTTGCCTTTCACAACCAACATCCCCAAATCCTTCCATTCTCCATGGCTGTGGTGTTGCCCTCATCCTTCCAAGTTGTGTTTCCAGCGATGGATGGCGAGGGTCAGGTTTGAGTGTGCCTCGCACAATTCCATGCACAAAGTGCCCTTCTGGGGGTAAACCTACTCACCTAGCCCACAAAGAGCTTTGGAGGGAGCCGAGATCAGCTTGTCGTCCCCCCCAATTTCCTCCTTCTCTCTGACCCAAACGTTGCTGCAAGAAGCCAGAGATTCAGCACAAGGAATTTTTTTTCCACTCCGTGCCCCGGTGCCACTCTGTATGGCCAAGCTGGGGGACATGGCTGGTGCAGGAGGGAATGAAAGAGCATATTGTGCTGTCGTTGCCTCCTTGTTTCCCCTGTGTGTCCCCGTCCCCGTCACGCCCTTAGCCCCCAGCCCCAGCCCGAAATCTGGCCTGCGGCTTTGCAAGCTCCACTTCAATATTTCAGCCAGCTACAATGGATTTTGCAGCTCAGTGTTAAGTAAACAGACCTTGCTTAAGCCTGGACTGCTTCATTTTGACTAAACCCTAACCAAATAAGCTAGTTTCACGAAGCACAGGCCTCCCAGCTTATTCCTTGCTTCATTAACACCTTTTAATCCCGTCGATGCAATCGTATGCGCTCCAAATTACCCTTCCCAGGCCTGGGTCAGCATCCCCTGTGCTGCTGCTGCAGGTCAGAGGCTCTCATCCTGCACTGCAACGCGGATGCTCGGCGAGGATTAACAGACAGCCAGGCACTGGGGTGGTTTACCAGGGCTGGAATCTGATAAACACAGTCCATGAAATGTCTGAAAGGAGGTGGGAAGACCTCAGAGCAGTTTGCAGCTCCTTTGGCAATACGCAGGGGTGGACGCAGAGGATGCTTTGCTGTGATGCCTCTTGCCTGGGCTCGACACTTAGAAACTCTACTGAACTTCCAGGGGAAAATGAACAACGTGCTGGTTTCTCCCAGCTGTTTTGCTGATCTTTGTTATTAAAAGAAAAGTGAATTAATGGTAAACAAAGAGTGAGGACACTCGTTTGAAAGTGTCAGCAGAGCAAGGGAATTGAATAGTGGAAAGAAACTGTTTTCCATAGCGTGTAACTCCTCGATACATGACGCTGAGCAAGATTTCAGCTTCAAAAAGGTGCTGGGTGTTGCTCGAGTGCCCAGGCATGAAAGGAGCCGTAGAGCAACAGTGCTGGGACTTCCAGACTGCAAATCAGCGTGCTGCTGCGTGTGCTCCTGCAGGCAGCGTTTGGGGTTTTCTGCAGCTGTGCCAGCCACGCAGCCCTGCTGCTGGTCTCTGAGAGCTCCCTGCAGAAAAAGTGTGGGCAGCCGGTGAATTTGGCCTCCAGCAGCAAAGCTCCTAAGATGTGCTGTATCTCCATCCTTGCCGGGTGACAGACACGCTGCCTCTGAGCCGTAAAGCAGTGTAGACGTGCTTGCCCTATGTCGCGTGGTCGCCGCACGCTGCTCTTCTGCCCACACTGCTCTTCTTGCATCCAGCATCCACCAGCTTCAGGAACTGGCTGCCAAAATCTGTCCCCAGAGCCCCAAGTCTCTCTTACGATGCTGACCCACGAGCAGCCATGCAGCTTGCAATCCCCAAAGACATTCAGGCTTATAAACCCATCCGCCTCCCAGCTCCTGATGGTTTTTCCATCCAGGTGAGCCTTTCCCCAGCAGGAAAATCCAATCCTATCTTTTGCAAAGGGAAAATTAATCTGAGTCAGGCAGGTAAGGATGTGGGACACGTGTCTGTATGCATACTGTGAATGCTGTGTGCAGGCACCTGCCTCTGCTTGCTGGATGGTTTCTGAACATCCCCAGGAATAAAAGTTGATAGCGTTATCACAGCTCCCGTAAGGACATCTTATCAGACTCAGCTTCTTGAGGAAACGTGGGTGTTAAGGACATGGGAGTGTGGAGACCCAGCCAAAAAGTGGGGTCAGCAGGGGGATTTTAGGACAAACACAGACACACGGACCACGAGGCTGGCACTGCACAGCGGTCCTCCCAGACAACGGGATGCGGCGGCAGCGAGCTACGAGCCCTCGGAAGGGCTCCCGCTGCTGCTCCCTCTCCGTCAGCTCGCAGACATCCTGCTCGTGTCGCTGCTGCTCCTCAACGCGCTTTTCATTACGAACCCAGGAACCCGCTCCGGTTTTGGACCATCCCTCGGCGTGGTTTCTCCAGGCAGCCGCTCCCAGACATCGGGTAGCCGCGTTCGCCGCTCAGCCTCCCCAGCCTCCTCGGAACCCACTGCCAGCCACAGAGATGTGTTTTGTTCCTATGGCAACCTAAACAATATTACCTTGACTTAAACGGATTCAGGCAATATTAAAACCAGCCTCTTTAGGAATTCCTGGTGTTGGAGGGGCTGAGAATTTTAATTTTGTGTAATGCGAGCTGACACCGTGTTTATGAGCTGCTTGCTGAATGTTTTCTTCAATTAGTACAAAGCAGAGTGGATTTGTTTTCAGGGCTTAGCTGGGAGATGGAGTGTGTGAGCCTCGCAGTGCCAAAAGCATTATTGAGTTACGCTGCAGTAACGGCACTTCCCTCACCTGGTAGCTGCACAAAAAAAAAAAAAAAAAAAAAAAACAACAACAAAAAAAACCCTTTTTGGGGAAATCTGGCACATGACAAGATCTTCACATGAGGCTTGCTAACTGCCTGGTCCCGACAGCGGCGGGGGGAATGGGTTTGTTGCCTTGCAGGGGAATGGGTCTCCTTTCCCAGCCCCAACTTCTGAACCCTCATCTCCTTGCTCTGCTCCACACATCCCACTGCTCCCAGGTTCAAAGCTTTCCTTTATTTGCTGTTTCTGGGCAATTTTCTGGACATTTTGCCCAAGCAACCAGCAATGTCACCAAGGGTGGAGATATGAAAGGCCCCAGGAGTGCTGGGCACCTAACTGGGTACAAATAATTGAGGAAACACAAGCGTGGATCCATACAGAGAGTTTTCCATCAGCATCTTCCCAGACTCTCCCCTTCCTTGCTTGGAGGCAGGCCAAGATGTTGAAGTAAAGCTTTGGTTTCATGGGCCTGTGGTCTTACCGCTTCCCTCTCTGGATTTGGGGCTCTTGGGCTGAACCTGGGCTCCCTGCAGGAGAAAAACCTCCAAAAAATTCAGAGGGACCAGGTGGGAGCGTGGGGCCAGCTTGTCTCAAAGTCAAGTGGTATGTGTGGCAGCAGATTTAGCTACACAGCAGCATACAAAGAGGCAAGGCAGAGCTTTCTTTGGGGACAGAAGTTTGGAAATTCAGCACTCACTCCTAAACTGGTTGTTTGCGGGATAAGGGACAGGAACTTTGAAAGAACGGTGTGATTTCCCACAACTGGCATAACAAATTGTAAGTGGCTCTCAAGAAAATAAAGACATGACGAAGTCTAGCCGCTGGGCACGGAATAAAGGCAGATTCAAGTTGGAAATGGGGGCTGAGGACGTGGTCGGCCTCTGGAGCCTCTGCCAGCGACGTGGGCAGATCCTCTCCCACCCGGAGCCCTCCACCTGCGGCTGGCTGGGTGCCACGGCCAGCGAGCAGGATCGAGGTGGGAACCCCTGGGTGAGAACAGAGCAGGCAAAGGCTCTGGCTACACGATCGTTACGCTCCAGCCGGGCTTGAAGTCCAGGAACATTAATAACCAAATGGTTGGTCGCATGTCACTCGTCCCTGACCAGTCCCAGAAAGCCATGACTGCGGATTGGCTCTCTTGATGGGTTGGGTTGTTTTTTTTGTTGGGTTGTGCTTTTTTTTTTTTTTTTTCCTTGCTTTTTTATTTTTTTCTTTTTACTATTTCACTTCTGCCGTAACAGAAGGATGTCGGTGTTAGGAAAGGGACAGGTTTGGACTCAGCCCAGATTTGGGCTGGGCTTGTGCCTGGAACACGCTCCCAGCTTGCTCCTTCCGTAAGACAACGAGGTTATGGCTAAAAGGCTGCTCTTTACTCCCCGCAATTCGTCTCAAATTCAGTTATTATTTTTCAAGTGTGAATTACGGGAAGACAAAGAGGAAAGGGAGAGAGGGAGAGGCAGGGCGAGGAACATGCGTGCAAACGCACTCACACAAAGGAGAGAGAAATCCCACACCATTCCAGTTGGAATGTCCCAGACACCGCAGCCGAAAGCCACCGCACAGCACAAATCCATGGTGGTATTTGGAAGGGATGAGCCCACCCCTGTAAGCCTCTTCATCCTGCTCCACAGAGTTTGCCAGGAGGATTAACCTAGTCTTGTTCTCAATCCCAGTTTATGAGTTCCCTGCTGGTGGGGAAGATCCTGTGTGTTTAAACAACAGCCTAATTAATCCCTATTTTATTACTTTCTCTTGTCAAGTGGCTAAATAGAAGCTGTCAGCCGGCAGCCACCGCCGCTCACATTTGTTTAGATCCCAAATTACTTCATCAGAACCATCTGCTCGGTGCGCGGGGCGCTCGCAGTTGTTTATTCCTCTCTCTGGACACGGCGTGGGGCACAAACACCTCCCAGTGGGACTCCCCGCGCCAGGCTCTGCCAAGCCCTGGGGACTGTCCCGGAAGGGTCCGCAGAGGAAATCTGCCATGAACCTGGTGAAGCCAGGCAGCCAACAGCCCTAAAGGGGACGAGGGGACACCCAGCTCTGTCCCAATGGGCCAGGCCACGTTTGCGTTCCTCCCTGGGGTTAGAGGTGGTCAGGAAGCCCCCGAGAAGGATGGTTTTTGCTGGATGTGCGGCTCCATACATCCACCCGCTTCCTTCCTTGGCTTCCTGAGCCCCTCAGGGGTGGAAGGAGCTGGGTGTTTTCACCCTGGAGAAGAGCAGGCTCAGGGGGACCTCATCGCGGCACTTAAAGGTTCATACGAAGTGGATGGCAGCTCTCTCTTCATGAGGAGCCACATGGAGAAGACACAGGGCCATGGGTACAAGCCGTACCAGGGCAGGCTTCATCTTAACGCGGGAAGGAAATGGTTTACAGTGAGAACAATCCCTGGAGGAACCTCCCCAGGGGTGTGGTGGAGTCCCCATCGCTGGAGGATTTCAAGGGGCATTTGGGCAGGGTGCTGGGTAATCTCATCCAGGCTCCCTTTTCCCACCAAAAGCTTGGACCTGGTGAGCTTTTGGGGGTCCCTTACAACCTGGGCTATTTTGTGGTTATGTGATTCTGCCCCAGCAGCCCTGTGCAAGTGCCTAACCTCAGGACCTTCCTTGCAGGCTGTTCCAGACCAAGTGCAGCAGCTGCCTGAAGGCGATTGCCCCGTCCGAGCTCATCATGCGGGTCCTGGAGAACGTCTACCACGTCCACTGCTTCTACTGCTGCGAGTGCGAGCGGCGCCTGCAGCGGGGGGACGAGTTTGTGCTCAAGGAGGGGCAGCTGCTGTGCCGCAGCGACTACGAGAAGGAGAAGGAGATGCTGAGCGCCATCAGCCCCGCACCCACCGAGTCTGGTGAGGGGCTGGGGAGTGGGGGCGGGCAGGGTGGGCTTGTAGGGTATGGTGGTATTTGGAAGGGGTGAGCTCATCCCCGTGAGCCTCTTCGTCCTGCTGCCAGTCCCTAATTAACTCCGAGGAAGGCCCCAGAGGAGGAGGAGGTGGGTGGAGGTTGTAGCGCCTTGTCCCCTCGGTGAGGGCAGATGGGCAGCCCAGGGGGTACCTCAATCTATTTGGTGTGTCTGGAGAGGGTTGATTGGGCTGATTTGAGACATTATGGGATGGAAGGTGTGGGGCCAGGCTGGTCACTCAGCAACGCCGCGTATTGACCGTGTTCCCCTGAGCCACAGCTCAGCCCGTGAGCTCTCCTGGCTTCGTTCTGCGCTTCTGGTCCAAATTGCTCCTCGTGAGGAGCAAAACTGACCGTGTCTCTGAATCCTTGCCATGGGAGATGGCCTGGAAAGGCCGCTCTCTGCTGAGCCACCGCTCCCGACCTTCCATTGCAGTGAAAAGCGAGGACGAAGACGGCAGCCACTCGCACGGCAAGGGCGGCGAGGAGAGCAAAGACCACAAGCGCTCCAAGCGCCCGCGCACCATCCTCACCACGCAGCAGCGGCGGGCCTTCAAGGCTTCCTTCGAGGTTTCCTCAAAGCCTTGCAGGAAGGTATGATGGGGCCGTCACACGATTGCAGGCTTGGACCCTTTTAAGCGTAATTAATTTCTGATTCAGCTCTCCGCCCCTTCGTTTTGCGGACAGGTGAGGGAGACCCTGGCAGCTGAGACGGGCCTGACCGTGCGGGTGGTGCAGGTCTGGTTCCAGAACCAAAGAGCCAAGGTGAGCAACGGTCCCTGCCCCACAGCTGTGTTCCCGACACGGCTGGGATATCACACACTCATCCAATTCAAAGGAAACACAGAGTAGCTCAGGAAAAGAGAAAATGGTCAGAACAGAACAGCTACGCGGGACCAAGCCACGGGTCCACCTCATTGTGCAACAGGGATTTAATAATAATAAAAGCCTAGAGAGGAATGTAAGAAACCTATAGATGATGGCAGTGCTTAAATGTTCTCCTTTTTAAATTATTATTATTATTTTTTATTATTATTATTCATTTGTTACTTGCTACTTTTTCCCCCTCACTGTGAGACTGGGGAGACTGGAAGGATTCCCCACTTCTTCCCTCTAGAAGTTGCAGGGAAAACGTTTCCAGCAGTGCAGAACGTACAGGGTGAAAGCAGAGCCTGCCTTTGCAGTAAACCAAAGTCCTTTGCCTTTTAAATTGTGCGTGGCATCTCCCACAAAGATCCTACAGCCTTTCCTGCCAGCCCCACTGCTCACAGGGCTTGTCTTGGCCGGGTGTAGAGGATGGTGACCGCAGAGGAGTCACCCCGAGCAGCCTGGCAGGGATACACCATGGCAATGCTCGGTGGCGACATAAGGCAGGTGGAAGTCATCTGCTGCCTCTCCCCCCGCTCAGAGCCTCAAATCTGGGGTCTCGGTCTCCTTGCAGATGAAGAAGATAGCTCGCAGGCAGCAACAGCAGCAGCAGCAACAGCAGGAGCAAGACCAGCTGGGCAACCCTCGCCTGGGGAGCGGGAGGGGGACCGGCCGCAACAGCAGGCAGAGCAACGACGACAGCGAAGGTGAGGAGCTGGGGGGCATGCCGACAGCGCCGGGGGCTGCAGGCTGGGGCGGGGGGCTCGGCTCGAACAGATCGGAGAGGGAATGCACACGGGGATTAGCAGGGAGCAGGCAGGTTGTCGCTGAGTTGGCGTGCAAGATGTCGGTGACCCCAAAGGTGGAAAGATGCTGGGTAATGCTCGGCGGGACTCGGGGGTACTCACAATGCAGCATGCCTGTCCTCTTCCTGGGAAGAGGATCCTTTTTAGAACCTTGCACGGATGTTCATAACCTTGTGTCCATGTTGCATGGGTGCCCCGAGCCTCGTGCAGTGCTGACCCCAATTGGGACCGCCACACACCGCTGCAGCGACGTGAATAATGTTCTTGCACCCGTGCTGCATGCCCCTTCTCCAACCCATCCCACTGCTTGTGTCTTTAGACGGTGCAAGCGTTCACGGCCTGGACGGGCTGATGGTTCCCTATCCTCGCATCCCTCAGCAGCAGCTGCTGCCCCTGGATCAGAACGGCTACAGCACAGACTTGTACAGGCAAGGGCTCACACCGCCCCAGCTGCCAGGAGACCATCTGCACCCCTACGGTACGAGAGCGCCGGGGAGCTTGCACCGAAGCCACGTCCCTGCACCAAAGCTGCCCAAGCCATGAATCCAACCCTGCCAACGGTCCACGGGACTTGGACGTAGCTCAGAGCCTTTCTCACAGGAAGTTTGGCGAGGCCACAGCCTCGGGCTGAGCTCTGCCGGAGGCTGGGGAGGGAGCCTGGGGTCTTCTCTCCAACGAGAGATGTTTGGGTGAGGGAGGGAAGAGCCGTGCCCCAGTGCTGGTCCCGGCGTGGGGTCCCCTCGTGCTCACGGTGGTTTGTCTTTGTGATGCAGCCTCACACCAGCTCCCCCTGTGGAATGTGCCCGTGCCCACTTATTTCCCTCTCCTTCCTCTTCCAGACTCAGAAGGAGTTTTCCACGACATGGACAGCGACAGCATCAGCCACCTGGGAGACTGCCTGCTGTCCACGGCTGAGGCCAACCTCCTCCAGGCCCGCGTGGGCAATCCCATCGACCGACTCTACTCCATGCAGAGCTCCTACTTCACCTCCTGACCATAGAAAAGCTCCCGGCTCTTCGCGAGGATCTCGGGTGGAAGCTGCTCCAAATTCAGAAGTGGGGGTGAGGGAGGAGAAACCAGACTGAGACCGTCAGAGACATTCCTCGAGCACTGCACAGCGGAGGAGGCAGCTGGGTCCGCCACACACACGAGCACTAACCCACAGGGACCTTTCACAGCCTGAAGGACTTTGGATCGCCTCTCTCCTTTTTTTTTTTTTTTTTTTTTTTCCCTAGCCACGAGTAGATCGATGGTATGATGTTGTTTAGCTGTACCTTTAGCAGTTTGTCCAGTGTTTAAGCTTTTGAGCATTATGTCCTTCAAACAAAGACTGGCCAAGCTAACCAGGGTGGCCCCCCGAAGTAGCAGGTGCCCTTCCCACACAAACTCTGTTTATTTAAGTCCTGGTTGCAGCTGAGCTGCCCGCCGGGCTGTTTTGCCTCATTTCCCAGCCTGTGGGACAAGGTTAATTTTCAACAGCAAAAGCCAAGGTCCTGAGGCATCTCTAAGGGATGCCACTGCTGCTTCGGAGATTCTCTTCGTGGCTGTCGATCAGTTGGCGCAGTACGTTTTTTTAATGGTTGACATTTCAAAAATGCACGACAGCCTGGCTCCGGAATGAAACGGCTGTGCTCGGGTATCTGCTTTAAGAAACAGCAGTATTCGTGCTCCGTCATGCTCAAGGATGCCAAGAGAAGTGTAACACATCCACAGCGAGCTTTCTATTGCCTTTACGTCTGTCTTTCTTTCTCTAAAGGGGCACTTCTACTCCCTTTATGGGCGGAACAAAGACTATCTTGGGTTTGTTTCCTTTTTAAAACAGCACAGTGAAATAGTTTTGCTCTAAAAATATTCCTGCTACAAAGCCCCCTTCTCTACAGCAGGATTTCCCACTCTGGCTCCTCTTTCAGGCATCCTAACACTCCGCTTCCTTCCAACAAGTGATGGGAGAAAGAAATCGCGTTGCATTGACTCACCTCCAGCAGGCCACATCTGGATTACGCTTTGAGGACAGCCCAGCGGTGACAGCAGGACTCAGCCAAGAGAAAAGTGTGTCTCCGCTGTGGATAGCAAGCAGAAATCTGTTTTCTCCCATTTTTTTTCTCATGAAAGAATCCATTTCTTTCATCACGATGCCCTCCCGCGTGAGGCAGGCGAGAGTTACGAGAAGCCGACGGGTGCCGATGTGAACAGCCACAAAAACTAAAATGGGCAAGAAAGAGAGAGCAGAGACTGGGAGCCTGAATTATTACCAAAGGGAAATCCTTCAGTCTGCTGCCCAGGCCCCAAGCCTGGGATTTGGTTCTTTGTATTTGTGAAGGACAGCCAGTATTCCTAGAAAGGTCAGGTTTCCCCAAGAGCATGCCAGCTGAAGGGACAAGGGGCTTCAGAACCAACCTGCCCGTGTCTGTTTGAACAGTGACTATCTGGCAGACAACTCCAGAAGGAAATGACGACTTACTTTCACATCTCCATCTCCAGGGTTGTGAGCCTAGAAATGCAACCTGAGAACCTGGCTGGCTGCTGTTTCTGTTTGTGGTGTTTTACTTCTACGCCTCCACAGGCTTGCCGGTATGATTGTAAAGGTGTGTGTCCTCTCAAATAAGAAAAAAAAAAAAAAAAAGGCAAAAAAAAAAAAAGGCTAATTATCGTTGTCTGTGGTTATGGAGGAAGATACCCAGGAACTATATAATCCTGGCTTTGGGGATGAAAGGAGATGCAGTCCTGATGCATTTTGCTTCTTATCAGGAATTTTTCACCTTCTCGAGACTACTTATAGAGAACATAAAGGACATGAAGATGCTGTGCAACAGAACCGCAGCCCTATAACGCTCACTCCACCATTGCTTCACTTTTAATAAAGCTGTGTGAATGTGACACGTCCCGTTGTGTTTGCAGTGCCAGATTCTGTAGCTGGACTCTCCTTTGCTCTCACCATCACCCTGTGTACATAGTTTACAGACGCTTCAGCATTTCTTTTCGGGAGGGAAGGGGGAGCCTTTTGCAGAAACAGACGTTTCTGACGTACATTTGCCCACAAAGACAAGTTCTAGACCCAGCTACTGCAGTTGGTTGGCTTCCACCTTTGTTGTGTGGTCATCCACCCATAAGAAATGAAACTGAAAAACTCCAGAAGCTGTACGTTTCTTTTTTGCACAAAGACGGTCTCAGTTTAGCTTAAGTTTTACGAGAATGTTATGGTGAACTCTGTGCAAATTGGTGTTTCTCCCGGACGCTGGAGCCAGCTTCACCCACTGAAACCCTCCCTTCTCTTCGTTGTGATCTAGTGCTGTGATGTGCCGATGTTTTTTTTTTGTTTGTTTTGTTTTGTTTTGCATGTAAATTTGAAAATAAAAAGCAAACTGTAAGTGGAAACCTGAAGCTTGCCTCAGCACAGTCAGACAACCTGCACGCACAGGCAGCCCCAGGGAAGGCTGGCCTGGGCTCCTCGGACAGCCCAGCCCTTCCCTTCCCCAGGAGCGAGATATCCTGGAGCAGCCGAGGAACTCGTGCTGGCAGCTCTCAGCCAGCTCAACAGCAGGAGTCCCAGGTAGCTGCACGAGGAGCTAGAATCCCAACGAGAATAAATAAATCCGGTGAGCTGCTGTGAGGAGCTGTGCTAGACCCGGAGCTGCTGAGAAAAGGAGTCTGATGGTGACGAGAGATCAAGTGCAAAAGCCACGTCAGAGTTATACCTTATAGAAACGAGCAGCTGTTGGCGTGCAGGTGCTCTCCAGGTCTGGGTTCTGCCTGAAAGGAGCAGAGAGAAAGCAGAAAGGTGGGCACCAGAACCACAGCTGGTGCTGTCCGTGCCTGGGGAGCTAACGGGCTTGCCAAGCGAGTCCTGACACCTCTCCTGGCATCAGTCCTAAGGACAGGGCTGCTTTTAGCATCACCGGCATGGCCAGGTGTCAGAGTTTGGTGATCGCAGGTGAACCTGCTCTCTCTTGCAGCTGGAAATCCGTTCTTGCAGAGACAAGGGGCCGGGGCAGGCATGGAGAGGCAGAGGCAGCTTTGTGACCCTCACCCACCCTGGTGCAGAAGGGATCTGACCTTTTTGCACCCTGGGGATAACAACGTGCCTCCCAAAGCTCCTGGGGACGTCAGGGAGCTAAGTCTCACGGCTATCACGGGACCTGGAAATAGTTCCAGGAAAAGGCTCCGGCCACTCAGCGGCAGAGCGAAGAACAGAGCCACCTGCACCCAGGCTTTCTGGCTTTCCCCTTTTGCTCAGCATTTTCAGAAGATTTGCTCTCCTCACACAGGCCCTCGGCTGCATGATGCCAATGCGTTGGCTGTGCAGGAGGGTCGGGGAATGCCCTCAGCGCGCTGAAACACCCGGACGTCCTCTCTTTTCTCTCCAGAGAGAATAAAGGTGAATAAAAAGCGAATCCAGGTGACCACCGGATGAAAAACGTTCCCCCCCTGCCCATCCAATTCCCCTCGTGCTTGCAAGGGACTCAAAAACCAACTGGACAACAGCCAAGCAAAGCAAACGTGTGTGTGGATGGAATGTGGCTCTGCACAGCTCCCTGCCCTCGGCTGCTGCCCATTTCAGCCCTGGCCCTGCCAGCAGCACTAAATCTCTCCCGGTGACTGCAAACACCAAAGGAACACGCTGATTTATGGCTCCTTTAAGTAAGAGAAGCAGAGTGTAAAACGAGAATATTTTCTGGATGAAAAATTAAAGAGATGTTTTTGTTAGTTCCTCATTCTAGGATCGTGTGTAATTTACCTTATTGGTTTTAGAGTTCCACTTGAAAGGAAAAGTGACATCAACAGGAGTTAAAGCAACAGGCTTGAAAAAAAAGCCCTGACACACTTAACTTCAGTATTCTGAGTTCTAAACCTAAAAGAAATTGAGCAAAAATAAAGGAGAGAATGAACCTCGTGATTCTTAGCTTTCTCTTAGTTAAGGACCCCAGAACCCCTTGCATATATTAATTATCCCTCATTACTCCCAGCCAGGTAGGTGGTATTTATTTCAGAGGTGAGTAATCAGAGGCACAGAACATGTCATGATTAGCGTCCAAGGCCCCACAGAAAGACAGAGGGTAAGTGAAAACAGAACTGACATCCAGGTTGCTTAAACTACCAGCCAAAACCCGCATCCGCCTGAAAACAAGCAATTGAGAGCAATTAAAAGTGGAGAAAGCACAAAGCAGGGAGATGATCACCGAGTGAGAACGGAAAAGCCCATGCCAGAAGTAAGAGGACTAGAGACACAAAGACTTGGTGAACGACGGATCGTTTGCCCCTCAAAAGTCTGACACTGCCTTCCTGGTCCTCAGGCATCTCAGAGCCTGGTCCTTTGGGTTCTTCTCCTCGCTGCTGCAGGGGTTTAGTGTTTATTTTGGCTATTTTGCGTTTGTGAGGATGTGAGAGGTTCAATGTAGCCAAATCCTGGTCTAAATATATATATATATATATTTTTTTTTTTTTTCCCTAAGCCTCCCACTCTGGGAAAGACGGGCTTATTCACTTATTGATTTCAGCCACTTGGCATTAATTTAGCCGAGTCTTCGCAGCCTTTGGAGGTAAAGCTGAACCTACCAGTTTGATGGACTGCCTGAGGTCTTCTTCCCCTTGCTCGGCTTTATGTCAGCATCTGTCATACCTGTAACTGCTTCCTGCGCTCGTTTCCACAGACCTGGCCTAACCAAACCCGGCGGTGTGAGGTGCTGTCATCTTCCTGCGGTACGGGAACAGAGAAAACGCTTCCTGGGTCCCTAATTCTTGTTTCACTCTCAGGTTTTTCAGACCTCTCCCTTGGCAATTTGGACCTTGGGAAAGGTAACGGAGCAACCGATGCTCCTTTTAGGAAGTATTTGTATGGCTGGACTAGAAAACTGGATTTGGAAGTAAGACCTTATTCCTACAATTCCAGGGATTTGCCCTCTGCATCTGGCTTTGCCCTATTTCCAGCCTCTATCACGCACCTGCAGCCCCTCCCTCACATTTGCCAATGAAAACAACTGCGGTAATTGCTACTCCATTTTTATTCCAGAGCAGGTAGGCCACGCAGTTAGAAAGAAGAGGAAACGGAGCTGCAAAACTCCTGCTCCGTGCTTAGGAGAGGGCCTAGACTTAGCCTGCTCCAGCATGCAGCTACAGATTCCCTTCAGGCTAAGAAGCAACACACTCCTCGGCTTCTTCCAGCCATTTTCTGGCACAGCCAGTTGCAGAAAATTGCTGATATTCCCTTCACTTTTCACGATGTTTGCCAAATTTGACAAGGCTACAAATTGATTTTGCCTAGAAACTCTTCCGAGGGTGCCGGTAAACTGAAGAAAGCACCGATTTCAAACAGCAGCCACCACCCCAAGACCTCCCTACACGGGGAGGTTCCGTCCCAGTTCTCTGCTACGGGAAGTTACGTGACATTTGTGCAGTGAAAGCTGTACGAGGACATTCTTTATTCAGAGTAAAACTTGCAGCTGCCTCACCGGTATGTTCTCAGAAAGCCTTTATCTCCTTGACTGCACACAGAAGCGGGACGGAGCAGCATTTTCCTCTGCCCCCTCTCCCTAAATTAATTTGCTGAATCCTGCGAGTGTTTGGCTCGTCGATGGCAATGGCAGCTCAGTGGTTAACGCGCCTGAGCAAGTAATAATAGAGCGGCTCAGGCTCCTGAGAAGGAGGAGACATAACCGGGCTTAAGAGGGGGCCCACTGCACCTTAAACATAATGAAAAATGGCTTTTCTGCTGACAGGCTGACATTTCAATACAATGTCAACAACATGTAAAGCACCTTCGCTCCCGTCTAACGGCACCCTTAATAAAGCTATTCACGCCGCAGACATTTCTGACTAATAGGGTCCTGCCCAGAACAAATAAATTTCAAAAGATTTCTCCTCCTTTTCTGGTAGCACTTGCCTCCTCTAAATTCACTTTGAAGCAAAGCCACCGTCACCTTTTTCTCTCAGCTTTTCCACCAGGAGATAAAACATGTTTTATCTTTACTTTTTTTTTTTTTTCATTTGCAGCATTTGATAGAAGGAAACAAAGTGGTTTTTGCATACATATTGTTAGACACGGCTCCAGCATCCAGACACACTTTGAATCCCATCACTGCTGAAATGCAGCCACCTCTGTGTGGCAGACAGGAACGCCAACGGCCAGCTTCGTGAGTCAGGCTCTGCTAGAAGCTGGAACAGATCAACTTCAATCTGTCGTCCCTCTCCCCAAAGGAGTTAAACTCTGCCCAACTGGAAAATGCTAAGTGATGTTTGCCAAACACCACAGGCTCAAAGGCAAAAGCTTGGACTTGTGCCTGGCTGAAGCACGGCTAAGGATTAATGTGTCCCACGAAGGGGGTATGAACCCCTGGGAACCAGGTCAAAGCCAAGTTTCTTGCTCCATGCCTCACCCTTAGGGGGACAAAAACCTCATGCTGAAAACACAGCAAAGCTGTGCTGTGCTTTCAGGGACTGCTGGTGCTGTACACACTTTCTGCGTGTGCTCTGCCAGCTGCACACTTCTGGACATTGTTGGTTTGTGGTTCCCTGTAACTTTTTTGGAAGCTGCTACTCTGGACAGCAGCAAAGCCCTCGCTCTGAAGCTCAGCAGACGTGTAAGCAGGACGTAACAGCTCGTTTCTCCTTCCTTGTAGCTGGCCTGCGAGTATCCCAAAGGACTTTCTAAACCTCAGAGACTCATTTTTCGCTGGGGGGGGGGGTTCTCAGTCCCACCTTACCCACTGCACATCAGCAGACCCACAGCAGTTTTCAGCCACCAGCAAGCTGGCATAGAGCCACAGTGTGCGGTGCCTCTGCAGAATGCTCCCAGGTCTCACGAGCTCTGGCTCTTAATTCACCCCTTGTAAAACCAGCTATTCTTACATCGTTGTATATTTTTCCCCCCACCAGTTACAGCCCAGAAACCACCTTTCCTTCTAGCTGAGCTCTTTGTTCCCCTGTGTGAGAACGCCGGTGGTGGCCCCCCCTTGCACGGAAAGATCATTGTGCTGTTGATAGAGCAGCAGGGTTTGAGGAGGGCTCTCGAGTCCACAGTTATTCCGCTGTCTCTGCTGGCAGGAAGACTCCCTCTGCTGTTCTAAAACAGCAGAAGAGCCAGGGCACCCCCAAAACTGGGAGCTGCACAGCAAATTTTCAAGCGGGGACCTCTGTGGTCAAGGAAGCGTCACCGTTGGCAGTACAGCTCTGAGGGCAGCTTCCATCGCCAGTGGGAAAAGCCAGAACTGGCCTTTGGTCTTCAGGAGTGATTTTTATTGGGACGAAGGAAAATACTGTACTTAATTATCAAAGAAATTGATAAATACAGATTGCAGAAAAAGAGGTAAAGGCTGATTTTAGCTTTTGGTTCCTATTCAAGTACATCTGCCGGTTGCTCGCTGATCCTTTGGTGTTCAGCACAGCTCTGTAATTTTTTTTTACTTACAAAGTTGCTAAGGGCATGGAGCACCAGCAGAGAAAACCCAGTGTTAGCAGCACACAGGTACCAGCAGATCAGGAATGCTCTGACAGCCGTGTCAGAGTCCAGCTGGTTGTTGAAGACAAGCACCAAGAGAACCACATCACAGGGCTGCACTCAGTTTTTCAGAGCGGAGAAACAACCCAACTGAGCATTGGAATGAGACTCCAGAGTACAGAAAGTTTTCATTCACTCCTGAGGATGAACTTTCATTCCGAGGAACCCCTATGGGAAAAAAAAAAAACAACAGCACAAATAAAAGAATCAGGTATGCAACACTGCAGTCGTGAGGCAGAGCAAATTATCTTTTCATGTGACGGGAGGATGTCACTGTCAGTCTGTTCCTATATGCTTAGTACGTTATTTGCTTTAATGTAGCTCGGCAGAAGCTTACAGGATCTTTATCACAGTGCTGTGTGCTGCAGCCTGACCCACCCAATAAACCCATTCTGCATATATTACCGTGCAAACCTGATGACCCAGTCGATTAATAGAGTTGGACCAATTAAACCAAGGCTTTACGTCAGAACAAGACCGCTTTCATCCCAGGGTCTTACCGCAGGGCAGCACCTTAGTACAACACAGAATGACCATTTGGAAAAACATGCTGCTGCACTTGTGGTCACAAAAAAAGGAA
Source organism: Stictonetta naevosa (assembly GCA_011074415.1). Classification (NCBI taxonomy): domain Eukaryota; kingdom Metazoa; phylum Chordata; class Aves; order Anseriformes; family Anatidae; genus Stictonetta; species Stictonetta naevosa. Next base: position 179,707 of record CM021725.1, on the reverse strand, counting down.
ATGCTTCCCCTGATGAACCGTGCTAATGGGTTTAACCTTTACATAATTTCCTGCTATGCTTTCAGAGTAGCTGGGGCTGGAAGGGCCCTCGTAAATCACCTAGTTCCAACCCCAACACCACCCACTAGATCAGGTTGCTCAGGGCCTTGAGCACCTCCAGGGATGGGGCATCCACAGCCTCTCTGGGCAACCAGTTCTAGTCCTTTATGTTTTTCTAGGAGGACACTAGGTCGGAATTTACAAGGGGCGGGAGAGAAACAGAGGTGAAAGCAGAATCTGGGCTGGCCTATTGCAATGTTGCTGGGCGGGTCTATTGCAATTCGTCCACTCCAGCTGGTTAAGCGAGAGAAATGAGGCGCGGAGGGCCCTGCGCCACCGGTCCCGAGGGAAACCGGCCCCCCGCAGCCCCCGCTCACCTCACGCGGCGACCTTCACCTGCTCGGCGCAGCGCAGGAAGGCGGCGACGTGCTCGCTGCACTTCCCCACGGCGGCCTCGTTCTCCTGCAGGCACCTCTCGAAGGCGGCGAAGGGCTCGGCGCAGTCGCTGCGGATTCTCCTGACGATGGGGCTGCGGGGACACCCCGGCACCCTCAGCCCCCCGGCCTCCTCCTCCTCCTCCTTCTCCTCCACCCCCATCCCCAAGCCCCTCGCCCCTCACTCACTGCGCGGAGGCGCACCGGGAGATGCCGAGGCGGAGGCTGTGGCAGTCCCGCTGCCACGAGGCCGGGCTGGCGGCCACGCAGCGCCCGTACTGCTCCAGCTCGCTGCGGCAGTACCGCGCCGTCACCTCCAACGCCGCCTCCCTGCGGGGCGACACCGGAGTGAGCGCGGCGAGGACCCGGCCCGGCTCCCCCTCCGCCGCCCCCCTACTCACATCCCGCCGCTTCCTCCTCACTGCGCATGCGCCGCGGCCTCCCCCTCCTCACTGCGCATGCGCCGCCGCTTCTCCCCCTCCCTTCCGCGCATGTGCCCTCTCCTCGCATTGCTGCTGGGCTGCCAGTGCGCATGCGCGCACTCCTCTGCTCCCCGCCCGCTGTGCCCCCTCCTGTCTGTTTTGCGCACCGCGCATGCGCGCCGCCTCGCGGCCCACACCGGAAGCGGAAGCGTGCCGTTGCTAAGGGGAAAATGGCGGCGGCCGGCCCGGCTGCGGGCCCCGCGGACGAGCTGGTCTCGTCGGTGACGCTGTACCGCCGACGGCCGCGGCTCCTCCACGGCACCGTGCTGCCCTTCGTGGCGGGGCTCTACCCGGCCTGGCTGTGGCTTTGGGGGCCGCGGGTGTGGGCAGCGTGGGGGGAGGAGGCGGCGGAACACCGGGAGGGCCCCGCGCCCCCCGAGGCCGCGCTGTTGGCCTTGGCCGCTATCGGCGTGGTGCATCTGCTGACGGCGCTCTCGGGGCTGTGGTCGGTGCACGCGCACTGCGCGCTCACCTGCGTGCGGGTGAGTCCCGGGCGCGGTGCTGGCCGCGGGGGGAGGTTGGTCCCGGGGACCCCACGGAGCCGCGTCAGGCAGCCAGGGAGGTGCGGTGGGTCGCTGTGCACTGAAACGTCACCGCTTCGCTCGGTCCAACCCAAAGCTGGGGTGATTGGAGCGTTCAGAGCATTGCTGGCTGTCTTTGTGCCCATCAGCCGAAGGGCAATCCCCACGCCTTGGTGGTAGTTGTTGCAGCTGTGCCTCACTGTGTGCTGTCTGCCAATATAATATTGGTTTATAATTTCTTAGCCTAGTTGTAAGCTGGGGACAAACCTATGGATAACACTAGTTGGTGGGGTTCTGTTTTGAGGAGGGATTAAGATACCCAAAATGTCCTCGATTGTCATGCTTTTGGTCTGCAAAAACACCTAGCTGCATGGATTTCTTTACTCTTTGTGTCTTAACAGGGTCCAAAAATGATTTTTTCCTGTCTTTCAGAGTATAGTCTTCTTTATGATGTGTGTATTGTCTGTTTCAGGAACCTAGTCCTAAGAAAGCCACATTGGCTAAAGTTGTGCCAACCCCAAATAACGGATCTGTAGAACTAGTGCCGCTCCACAGAGACCAGGTAAGGACGTGGCCGTTGCAAGCAGAACTGATGTCTGTCTCGTGCCAGGAAACAGCATTTTCATGTCAAGTATGTGGACCTCTTGCCTGACGTTTCTTAGCTCCTAACAACTTGCTAGGGAAACGTCAGCTGCAGTCAGTCACAGGTGGGGATGTTGAAGATTGCACTTGATTTCCTGTTGTCTGTACCACAAGCAGAATTGTACAAGAATTAGAGATGTGAGAGATTGGGATTTCCTTCCTTTTTCAGCTGTAAAGTGAGGTTTTTGATGTGTATTCAATTGTTGTTTTTTCCTCTTTGCAGGATGAGGATGGGCAGGAAGCTCTTTCCTTTGAATTTCAGAAAATCAAGTACTCGTATGAGATAAACGGCAAGAAACAATTTCTTCCTGTAGCTTTCCCCGTGGAGCATCCCCTGTGTTATTACCAGAATGCCCGAGGCTATCAGGAAGACAAAGAGATCCGAGCAGCAGAGAAGAAATACGGCACGAACAAGTGAGTTTTCCAGGCACAGGTCTGTCTTTTCAGAGTGAGAGGGGACCGAGGTATGTCAGTGTGTCAGTAACTGAAGTGTAGCACTAATATCCTGGTGCTGATTTTCAAATGCTTGCTCCTGGCACTTGCTTTGCATGTGTCAAACTTCTTTGAGGCCCTAGAACAGTGTCAGACCAGACTGTGGATGGAAAATAATTGTGTGTAGCAAAGTGACTGAGACAAAGTAGCTGAGAAGAGGGAGATTGTGGATACTGTGAAACACAGCCTGGACCAACACCAGGTGGCTTTGGGATTGGGCTGTTGTTTAGAGTCCCAAACTTTTAGGCTAATAAGGATTCAATTCTTTCCCAGGGCTGAGATGGTGGTGCCAGAGTTCTTGGAACTCTTTAAAGAAAGAGCTACAGCTCCATTCTTCGTCTTTCAGGTAAAATGAGCAGACATAAAGGGATGTGAATGCTTTGTCCTGTTACTAAAGGAAGAGATTCCTTATAATCCTGGCTTGAGCATTGGAATCGGTTTTCTAAAATCAAAAGGACGTGCTGTTCTCATACCCTTAGAATGATTTTATTTGCCTGTTGTGGGAGTGAGCCTGTTTTTCCCTGATGAGTTAATGCAATTAAGTGCATACCAAATTAGCTGAAAAAAAAATGGAAATGGAAGGCTTTTATTGTCTGAGTGAGATTAGAGCAACTTCTGCATTGTGTTCTCCCTGCAGGTGTTCTGTGTGGGTTTGTGGTGCCTGGATGAGTACTGGTATTACAGCGTTTTCACCCTCTCCATGTTAGTTGCATTTGAAGCTTCCCTGGTCCAGCAGCAAATGAGAAACATGTCAGAGATCCGAAAAATGGGCAACAAGCCATACATGATCCAGGTAATCAGAATTAGAGAAGAAATGATCACAAACACTGGCAAATTGGGTACTTGGCAGTGAGACCAAGAGCCTAGAAATGGGAAAGATCATCACTGGCTGTGAATCTTCTTTCTAAAAGGGGCAAACGTCCAGTGTAAATTGAATAAATTCTTGCTAGTTTAATCTGAAATTCTTCATCGTTTCGTTCCATTAATTCTTATTTCAGCTGTATTTTCTTTTACATGTTCTTTCATGGTTGGGTTGGTTTTTTTTTGGATTAGCTTGTTTTGCATAAAGTTCTTGACGGAGCTGTCTTTCAGCTGGCTTGCTGTTTCTTTTCCCCATCTTTTTCCTCTGTCCTTTTTGACTACGCTGATGCATGCAGTGCTTTTTTTTTTCGCCGCAGGTTTACAGAAATCGGAAGTGGCGACCCATTTCCAGTGATGAGATTATTCCAGGGGACATCGTTTCCATTGGTAATGGCTTGCACGATGGTTGTAATCAAATTCTTGTTTAAAATCAGCTTCCTTCTGGTGTGTGAGGTTGCACAGTGAATAAAAATGTAACAGTCTTGGTTAGGTGCTTTTGGGGACTTTGGTTCGTGAATGTCACGATTCAAGGGTCTGAGGGATTGATCCTTGGGCTGGATCTCTTGGACTTTCTACTGTCTTGAAGAAAGGTAAACACCTAGATCAATCAGCTGCAGGTTTCTACCTCAACTTAGGATTGTGAAGGTGAAGAGTTCCCTTCCTCCCAGCAACATCTTCCTTGAATGGAACAGGGAAGGAAGTGCAGGTCTCTGTCTTAACTGTACTTTCTTTTTTGAGGTTGTATTACCTCAGGATGCGTTCCCAGTTCAATGGGAACTAAGTGGCTTCATTTTTAAACTTTCCTAGCCTGAATAAAATCCTAACCTTCAAGGCCTCTTGGTTCTCTGCAACGTGGAGTCAACTGAGAGACTTGTCAGCCCTTGAGTGGTTTGAACCTTTAGCAGTCTCAGCTAAGCTGAATGAGAGCTGTTCCCTTCCAGTCAAATAGTCAAGCAGGAGTCATTTCTGCGTTCAAACTTCTGCGTTCTCATGTATTAATTGCAGGCCGCTCTCCTCATGAAAATCTAGTGCCATGCGATGTGCTGCTGTTACGTGGAAGGTGTATTGTAGACGAAGCTATGCTGACAGGAGAGTCCGTGCCACAGATGAAGGTCTGTGTGAAGCATCTTCTTTGTTGCCCCTTGTTGCAACCTGGAAAAGTAAAAAAATATTCAAGCCACTGTAGTGGTTGTGAATGCAAATGAATCTCTTTGTGTGAATGCTGGCCCAGGCAACCTGGTCTGTTTGTTATCAACTCCCTATCGGTGATTGATGGTCTCTGGTAAATGAGAAACAGAACGCCTGTTTTGTCTGGCTGCGTCTCCAGCCTTTGAGCCTGAACTGCAACATGTGGGCACGGCATTGCCCTCCTACACATTCCCCCCAGTCTGGATTCTTTTGGCTGGGTAGAGGTGGGAGGAACAAGTGTAAAGCACTTCAAAACCCTGCACCTTCCTTCTTTTTGTGCCAGTGAGTGACTTAAAAATGATAAAGTAGTGCTTACAGAGCCTCCCTTGCTAAATTCACTGTGCCAAGGGTGAACTAGTCCTCTGAAACCAGAATTTCCACATGAGCCAGGCTATAAATCAGAAACTGAATGTCTAGATTCAGTTCAGGCCACCTGTGGCTGAAGCGAAGCTGAGAGCATCTCGTGTGAGATAAAAGAAAGCAATGCTTGAAGATCACTTTAGATAGCTGTGAATCTGAGACCTGCCCGTTGTCCTGCAGGAGCCTGTGGAGGATCTCAATCCAGAGCACGTCTTGGACATGCAAACAGATGCCCGGTTACACATCATATTCGGGGGAACAAAGGTGGTGCAGCACATCCCGCCCCAGAAAGCCAGCACAGGACTGAAACGTACGTACCTGCACAAATTCCCTCGAAGAGGGCACGTAGTACGCTCGCAGGTTTATTTCACGTGGCTTGGTGCAACTTTTTGAAGGTGGTTATTGAGTTAGTCTCCTTGGCCCTGCTTACTGTGATTCTTAGACTGGTTTTCTGCTCACATTGACTGTATCCCCTTGTAAGTGAGAGGAGGGTGTAGTTTCAAGTGTATTCTCTCTGTGATAAACCTATAAAAGATTTGCAGTAAACTTACTTTCTTGATTCCTGCTGTTGTTCCAGCTGTCGATAATGGATGTGTGGCATATGCTCTGAGGACAGGCTTCAACACATCCCAGGTAAGATGTGAACGTGCCTTCTCGCCTCTGTCTTGTCAGTGATGTTGGTTCTGTTGTTTAGTGCTTTGCTATAAGGAAATCCTCACGAGATACAGCAGTGGAAAATATAAATCAGGGCATCAAAACTGTTTGTTTGGTTGGAAGAGGAACAAATAAAGTTGGTCTCTGGCACTCTGTTCTGTGTGCACCAAATAAGTGGTCTGATGTTTGATGCAGAAGCCTGGGAGTCAGCATTCAGGGCTGGTTTTGTGACTGGCAACGTTATATTTACGTACTTAGCTCCTGGTTATCCCTGTTTGTGTAATGCTAATTGTCAGGAAGGGGTAACTGGGGTGTGTTTGCAGAGGCTAGAGATGTGAATGTGAGCTTCTTAGAAGTCAATTGAAAATTTAAGACTGATTAAAAAGATACAGTGAACTTAAGTGGCTTAGGAGTGGGTTTATTTTTTAAATAGATTAATTGTGGGTGGCTCTAGGCTGATGGCTGTTCAGAGGCTCACAGAACTGGGAATAAGCTTCAGGCTCTGGCACCAGCATAACAGAGTGTAACTTTAAAATTGGGTTTCATACATATTTTTAACAAACCACTGCATGCTGCAGAGATAGCTTCTTGCACTGAAGGCTGTTCTTCTCAGGGGAAATTGCTACGTACAATCCTCTTTGGGGTGAAGAGAGTGACAGCCAATAACTTAGAGACCTTCATTTTCATCCTGTTCCTGCTGGTCTTTGCCATTGCTGCTGCAGCATACGTCTGGATTGAAGGTGAGCTTTCTTCTTGCCTCTTCCAGGTGTCTGCACAGGAGTTGTACCAAAGCTTGTGGGAAGGACAGTTGACGTAATTTCTGAGAGTTACAATAGCTGGGTTGGGCTGCTCCAGTGTTTCAGTGTAGGGGCCCAGACTGCATTCTGGATGCTTTTCTTGCCCTCCCACAGCTGTTCCTAGGTAGGTGTGCTTCTTTGTGCTATTCATCTTAGTTCTGTGGGGCACAAAGTCCAAGGATGAGGAGTTACAGGTCTGTCTCATCCTATAGGCACGAAGGATCCTAGCAGGAATCGTTACAAGCTCTTCCTCGAGTGTACTTTAATACTGACTTCGGTTGTCCCACCTGAACTTCCCATTGAACTCTCTCTGGCTGTCAACACCTCCCTCATTGCCTTGGCCAAGCTCTGTAAGTACCAAGCCTAAACCCAAACCAAAAATCGGACTGCTCTCCTGCACCTGGAACTGTGGGGATGTTGGTGAGAAAATGGGTGTGAATTGCTGTAGTCTCCTCATTTCTACGCAGTAGCAGTATCTGACGTGGGTTTTGGAGCTGGTGTATGAGAGGGGGGCTTAAACCCCAAATGCAAGAGCCTAGGAGGGGTATGCTTTGAAGTGGGTCCAAAGTAACTGAACCAAAATACTTACATGAAAGCATGTTTGCTCAACAGTTCTGCACTGAGCAGGTTCCTGTATGCGGATTAGGAAGGGGTCAGTGGCTTCTGTGTTGGACTGTGCTGCTACAACTTAGTGTCCGTTCTGGTTTTAAACACTAAAAGACCTCAGAGCGGAGAGCTGAACACCATGTTTATAGCTTCTGTCGTGTGATAAAAGCTGCTGATCTGTCCTGGCGTTGTTGTAGCTGATCTGTCACAGACTTTCCTCTCCTCTCTTCTAGACGTGTACTGTACAGAGCCCTTCCGCATCCCCTTTGCAGGCAAGGTTGAAGTTTGCTGCTTTGACAAAACTGGAACGTTAACCAGCGATCACCTTGTAGTGAGAGGAGTAGCTGGGCTCAGGTAGGTGATCGTCGTTAGAGTGACTTGCTGTGTTCTGGGCTTTGGGCATGGCAGCACTCCTCAGACACAGCTGAAATCACAGTGGGGAAGGGAAGATAATTGAGGATTCACAGAGTGAAAGAAGTGGCTTGAACTGGAAGGGGAGAGGGTTGTTAGTCTCTGGCAACAACACTCAGAAAAAGGCTTTCTGGCCTCTGGATTTCAAAATGTAAATGTCTTGGGGGATTTCTCACACAGAGTTTTTATGTAGCTGATATATTTGCAGCCTTTCCGTGTGGTAGCATCCTGCCTTCTCGTTCACTGCCCTAATGAACTGTGCTAGAAAGCTAGATGCCACAGCAAGGGGATCTCTTGGCCCTTTGATTCACTTATTTACATGTGTTAGTTCAGTCTTCTGTTTTGCGTGTTCTGCTTGAATCAAGTTTGCTCTGGAGAACTGGCAAAAATTATAGGGTTTGGCGCTGTTTGCAGTTGAGACAGAGCCAGGTTTCCCATGGCTTTGATCTTGCCACAAGAAGCTTTGCTGTTTACCATGGTAGACTAGAATTATTTTTTTTCTGGGAAAAATTCCAGGGTTTGTTTGAGATAATGTGAATGGGTCTGTTAACATGGGCGGTCTTTTTTATGCCACAGGGATGGGAAGGAAGTGACACCAGTATCTGACATTCCTGTAGAAACCCACCGAGCGATTGCTACTTGCCATTCACTTGTACAGTTGGATGACGGGACGCTGGTGGGAGACCCGTTAGAAAAGGCGATGTTGATGGCTGTGGACTGGACCCTGACCAAAGGTAAAACCTTTGTGTGTTTGTTTTGGGAGGGTTGATGATGATAACGCTGTTTTTTGTCAGTTGGTTTGAGCATGAAATTATCTGGTCTCTGGAGATCTCCTGTGCCAGCTTTCTGCAGATCATGAATTTGATCTAGTGTGGTCACAGGAACTGGCTTGGGGCAGTGGAAATCCTTGCACTGCGTATCTCGGGGACAGCAAATAGTAAAAGGCTGTTCTCAGGACTGCAGATAATGCATTCTGCAACCGGCGTGCCTGGGTTGGTGCCTTTGGTTCTAATTAAGCAAACTGCAAAATTAGGGTGTGACTGGCTAGTGCAGATCGCAGTTGTGAAAACACGACACTGTGTGTTTTAGCACGGTCTGCATGCAGTCTCTGGAGGTTTTCTGCTCTGCTTTCTTGGCTCTGGCACACACAAATAACTAAAGTAAGAATCTTCTAGAAATCCTGAATGCATATCTCACTGAAACCCATGCTGTTGTGTTTTCTGCTTCTGGATTTTGACCTGTGATAAAACTATAATGGTGTAAATGCACCTTCAACCTGCTGCGTTGCTGTTCATATTAATGCACTTAGACATTCTGACTGGTTATGTCCCTTAATTCTTGGCATTAGAATTTCCAGCTTTGTATACTTGTATCTAAGGAAGAAATTCTTGTGATCTCGGTGATCTGTGGGTTCCTTTGGGACCTGAAGGGAGGGGTGTTGCTTTTGATACCGAGAAACCTTTCAGGATTTCCTGATCTGTTTGTTTCCAGATGAGAAAGTTTTCCCCAGAAGTATTAAAACTCAGGGACTGAAAATTCACCAGCGCTTTCATTTTGCCAGTGCCCTGAAAAGAATGTCTGTCTTGGCGTCGTATGAGAAGATTGGCTCGACTGATCTCTGTTACATTGCAGCTGTGAAAGGGGCTCCAGAGACGCTGCACAAAATGGTGAGCGCAGCTCTCTAGGAGAGGAAAGGCCTTTTCCAGCACATGTGCTCATGCCCTTATGCCTCAGTTTGTCCCTGCAAAGTCTGGAGCCTGAATGCAGGACATAGCTCTTTTGCAAGACAAAATTCCTCACTGAACCCGTGCCTGAGAACAAACTCCACTGGGGAGTTTCAGTCTACCCAAATGTGCCTCTTTTCCCTCTCAGCATATTTAATGTGAAATACTGGAATGTGCTACTGAATTGTGTTTGGAACTGTATTAACAGGACTTTTCCCCACATCTTCTCTAGTTGTCTCAGTGCCCAAGCAACTATCATGCTGTCCACACAGAAATTTCGCATGAGGGGGCGAGAGTGCTGGCCCTTGGCTACAAGGAACTGGGGCACCTCACTCACCAGCAGGTAAGCCTCTCTTCTTAAGCCTTCAAATTGAGCACCTGTCAAAGGAAACAGATGGCATGAGCAGGGCTGCAGAAGAGTGAGATCTCTTTTGCTTTGCTGTTGCCCAAAGTTGGAAGAGTTGTGTTGATTTTACAATATGGATCTTCTGGGAAGATCGCAGCCTCTGCGTTGTGCTCCCAGCTTTGACTCCCTGTACATCATTGATTCATGATTTTTTTGTAAAGCAGGGTCAACTCTTTTCCTTGTAGCAGCTGGGGAGAGGCTTAGCACTGAACTTCTTAGCTGTGAACCTGTTACTGTGTGGGGATGGGCATGTGTTAACTGTTCTCAGGGCCATCTCTGGAGCTTTTTCCCAAAGAATTATTTTTGGTAGAGCAGCTGATGGGTTGCTCTGTGCATCGCAAAGCACCAGTTGTCTTTCTAGTGATGCTTTGATTGTCAGAAAGCACCTACTGGAAGGCCAGATTGCTGCTCTGAAGCACCAGGTAATGCTGCGGTTACTGATTTGATTTGGCAGGTGCGAGAGATGAAGCGTGAAGCTTTGGAGTGCGATCTCAGATTTGCTGGATTCATTGTGGTTTCCTGTCCTCTCAAAGCTGACTCCAAATCTGTCATCAGGGAGATCCAGAATGCATCCCACCACGTAAGCATCAGCAGCATCCGAGCCATTCTGGCAGACTTGGTGTTTAGGAATCGGAATTTCAGTGCCAGAAACATTTGTGGAGTGAGGGCAAAGGCTTCCCTGTGATGAAGGCAGGGAGGTTTTGTGGATGTGATGGTACTTTTGTGATGGGATTTGTCTTGGCCTAGAGAGAGAAGGCCTTTCTGCAAGGTGCTTCACAGAGCTACATCTCATAGGGAATGTGTCCAGCATGCCCGCTAGGCAGAACTCTTCAGTGTAAAGGAGTTTCTCTGAGAATGGCCACTTGCCTTCCCGGAACTCATGTTGACCTCTTGTGCTTTCCCCTCAGGTAGTGATGATAACAGGAGACAATCCTCTCACTGCCTGCCACGTGGCCAGGGAGCTCCACTTCCTCCAGAGGGAACACACCCTCGTTTTGCAGCCTCCTGCAAGCAAAGGTGACTGATTCCATGAAGGCTCTGCATTCTGGGGGACAGCAGTCCCTGCTGGGACTGTATCCAAGTTAGGCATGTGACAACAGGTGGCTGCTTGATGCCGATACTGGAAGCTGCTCACTTGCTTTCCAGAGTCCCAGACAACCCTCTGTTCTTTGCCCCTTTCTTCTCTGAGTACTAAGAGGGCTCTGCCAGCTCCTAACCAAGCCACCAGAGCACCAAAATTAACAAAAACAGCAGCAGCTGGAAGGTCTCTATCCTGTGCAGATTCAGAGGCCAGACCTGACACAACAGGAGTGAGCTTGTCCATCTGTTAAAGCACAGTGCAGCCTGGAGAAGCTGAGAGTGCTGTGTCACTGTCACTGACTGCCACATAAAGACTGCAGCTGGATGGGAGGTGGGGGTGTCACTGTCACAAGAAGCAGAGGGCCTCGTGTCTTTAACGGCGAGGGGCTGCAGACAGCAGGGTTAGCATACATTGGGTGTCTGGGCACGTTACTGACAGCCAGGCAGCTCACGGGCGCGTTCATGTCAAGCTTGTGCTTCTCTTTCCAGACTCCAGCTGGCAATGGCAATCCATCGATGGTGCTGTCGTGCTCCCAATCTTGCCAAGCTCCTTGCGAGAGCTGACCCAGCAATATGACCTGTGTGTGACCGGGGAAGGTCTCTCTCACTTGCAGTCTGTGAACAGACAGCAGCTGCTGAAACTTATACCGCACATCCAGGTGTTTGCCAGAGTGGTGCCAAAGCAGAAGGTGAGGGGTTTCAGCTGGGGTAAAACCCAACTTTGGCAGGTTTGCCAGCAGGGCTCACCTGGTGCCTGGGAGCAACACAGATACGAGCACATGATTAGTGCTAAAGCTGTTTTCAACAAACCAGTGTAACCACTCCTGATATCCATGCCAGCTGGCAGCGAGAACCAGAGATCAGGATGTGTCACATGGTGTTCCTAAAGACTCTTGAGCCCATTCTAGCACTGCATGCATAAAATGAAGCCTGAGGGTGAACTTTTTGGAGTGTGGGTGTGAGGCCAGCAAGTTCCTGCAGAACAGAAGCAATTGACCAAGACGTGTAGCTCAGCACAGGCTGCCAAGTCTCACTGCACAATTCTTTATGCAGGAGTTTGTGATCACTACATTGAAGAGCCTGGGCTATGTCACGCTGATGTGTGGGGATGGGACCAACGACGTCGGAGCTCTGAAGCATGCAGATGTGGGTGAGTGTGCATGCAGGACTCGTGTGCCCTTGTCTGAGTTTGGTTGGTGTTCCTAAATACAAAACTAGCGTTCGATTCTCTGGTGGTTTGGGGGCTGGGATTGATCTGACCACCATCATTTGAAGAAGGATCTCTGTGCTGGTGGAATACTGCTGTGCATATACAAGCAGGTAGCGAGAATTAGCTGCAAAGCATTTTCCTGGGAGAAAGATTCTTCGTGATTTTTTTCAAAGCTCTGCTTCAGCAATGTAACCTTTGTGAAGTCTCTGTGTAACCAGCCTGCTCACCTGGCTCCAGGTGTAGATAGCAGTTGGGTTTTCTCTGTGGTGAAAATGCTCTGCCAGCAAAGGGATTACAACACTTCTCCCTACAGCTAATGTTTTGGTCTTTCAGGAGTGGCTCTGCTGGCAAATGCTCCTGAGAGACTGCCCGAACGGAAGAAGAGACCTCGAGATGGACCCAGTGATGGGAGGCCTGCTTTGCTGTCAATGGGGAGCGGGACTGTGAAGCCCACGTCCCGGGGTGCCAAGCACAGAGTCATGTCCCAAAGAGAGGAACAACTGGCCATCCAGAGGGTTGGTAACTAGATGTTTAAAAGCCCGTTAGCTTATCCTTGCTCTTGGTTCTTCCTCACGTTTACTGCTAATTCATGAGAACTGGAAACGGCAGGATGTACTGGGAAAAGACCAGCCTCTCTGGTCTCTTGTTATCCTGAAATGACTGAATGGATTTGGGCAGGGAAGATGCTGCTTTGCTAGAGAGCTATCAAGCTCCAAGAATGAAGATTTCTCAGTCTCACCTTGGAACTAGGGTGTGAGGGAGGATAAGTCATCAGTCCAGGTTGTGAAAGCGAGGTGTGAATGTGTGTCTTTCTCTTACTGGCTTGCAGGAGCGGATTAGTCAGGTCCTGAAGGATTTGGAAGAGGAGCGTGTGCCAGTCGTGAAGCTGGGTGATGCCAGCATTGCAGCCCCCTTTACCTCCAAGCTCTCCTCCATTCAGTGCAGTAAGTGCATGGGGGTAGCTGAGCGTGGATCTCCATGTGTTCACTTTCCTCAGCGAGAATAAGTCTGGATTTGAAAGAAGCCCCAGAGGGTGTGGGGTGTGAGAAATGCTCCCAAACCTATGGCTTTGCCAGTTGGTTGCGTGGAGAAACCTCGCGGAGGGTTCTCAGATGGGGATGCTGTGTACTGCTCCTCTCTGTACTGCTTCAGCAGAGGAGAAGGCTGAGGGACAAAGCCCCCAGACTTTTGTTTCCAATCGCTGTTTCTTCTTGCTCCTTAGTCTGCCACGTGATCAAGCAAGGCCGTTGCACACTCGTGACAACACTCCAAATGTTCAAGATCCTTGCCCTGAACGCCCTGATCCTTGCCTACAGCCAGAGTGTCCTCTACTTGGAAGGGGTGAAGTTCAGCGACTTTCAGGCAACCCTGCAGGGTCTGCTGCTGGCTGGCTGCTTCCTTTTCATCTCCAGGTCAAAGGTACGGAGGGGGATGTGCATTAGGACAGTGGCTGGTCGGCAATTAATGGACGAGTGCCTCTTCCCTCCCCTGCCCCCCCCAAAAAAACTGTTTTAATAAATTAACAGCCCAGAATGCTCCAAGGGGGTGAGGGTTTTAGTTCCACTGCATTTGGGAAACTCCCAAGGCCAGTGCTTGCTTAAGGGAGCATCTTGTGGTTGTGGGCAAGCAGCTTTGTTCAGCTTTGGGAAGAAGAAGAGGTGGGAAGGGTAGTGCAGATAAACGGTTCGATGGAAGCTGTTCCCTGCACCAGCCAAGCTATGGGCCTTATGTTTGTTTGCATGAAGTGGAATCCTTGCATGCATCTCCTGAGAAATGAGATGGTGCTGAACAACTGCATAGGGATGGTCAGAACTGTTGTAGTCAACCCTGCTTCGTTTTTGCTCCCAGCCTTTGAAGACGCTCTCCAAGGAGCGCCCACTGCCAAACATCTTTAACCTCTACACGGTCCTGACAGTGCTGCTGCAGTTCCTGGTGCATTTCCTCAGCCTCATTTACCTGTACCGCGGTGCGCAGGTGCGCAGCGATTCCAAGTAAGTGTCTGTTCCTCCAGCACAGAACACATTTTCTCCAGCTGCTGCTAAGCAGGAGGGTGGAAAAGGCACCACAGTGCTCTTTCTCTGAATGCTCTGTTGAGCACACCGAGCGTTAGGAGTTTAAAGTGTGCAGAGAAAGCATTCTGTGCTGTACATCGAGGGTGCTGGCAGCAGCCCAGCAGGGCAAGGATGATAGAAGTGGTGGGAATATGGTCTGTGATACGTTGCAGTTCCAGTGGTCTCCTGGCCCCAGACTGATGAGGTGCGTTACTGGAAAGCTTCCAAAAAAAAAAAAAATAAATTTTTCCACTTGATTTTTGTTTTGTGGCCAATGCTTAATTGTGTTTGCAGCATATGCAACTCCACTCTCAGCTGTGCAACCATACTTGTGTCAGAGGGAGGGAGCCACCAAGGTTTGGGAACAACCTGCTGCTGGCCAGAAGTTGTGCATAATTTAAATAAATCAATGTCAGCGGGGTGAGGCAAGGGAAACTCTGTTCCTGGTGGTCCTGAGTCTGGTCACTGATGTTCAGCTTTGTTCTCTTTCAGACGGGAGGAGTTTGTGGATCTGTACAAGGAGTTTGAGCCCAGCCTTGTGAACAGCACTGTGTACATCATGTCAATGGCAATGCAGATGGCCACCTTTGCTATTAACTACAAGGCAAGCCCTGTTTACTTGCATCTCTAGTAGGACTGCAGGAGTGATTTTACAACTAAGATACCATAGAACAAAGCAATGCTCTTGCTTTTCTGCAGGGAAAAGCTCCTTCTCTTTGCACCAAGTCAGAATGAGCCACGTGTCCCAAACCATGTCAGGAATTGCTCAGTCCCCTATCCTGAACATGCCGCCAGTGGGCGAGCACAGTGTCACTTTTGCTCATGTTTCTTCCCTGCTGTGTTTCAGGGCCATCCTTTCATGGAAAGTCTGCAGGAGAACAAGCCTTTGCTGTGGAGCATCATCCTTTCAGGCCTTGCCATTGTGGGCCTGCTCACTGGCTCTTCTCCAGAGTTCAATGAACAGTTTGGCTTGGTAGAAATCCCTACTGAGGTGAGCAGGCAACATTTCTCTGTGCCTACTGCATTCCACGCACTGTTTCCATGGGGAGAACAGGAATCAGTCTGTTTTCAGAAGCTCTGAAGGAATCTAAAGGGTTTTAGCAGACAATAACTTACAGGAATACCGGCTACCCAGATAGCTTTAAGTAGAGAATGTGGCAGCAATCCTCCTGGAGCACTGGGGTAACTGTAGCATGCTCCAAAAGCAAGCTCAAGCCTCTAGTTAAGCAGTTGTTGCAGAGGTACTTTATTAAAATGCCTCAGAGCAGAGGTTTGATTCTGCTGGGACAGTTACTGAAGTGGGGGAGGAGAAGGGGCTAATCACTTGTTTGTTTCCTAGTTTAAGATTGTGATCACAGAAGTGTTGCTGGCTGACTTCTTCCTCGCCTTGTTAGTGGACCGAATTCTTCAGTTTCTGCTGGGGAGCGCAAAACTTAAAGTGCCTTCCTGAAACCGGTTACAAGGTCCTCGCCCCCAGCAGTGCTACACGAAGGACAGCACCCAGAGCCGTGTTTTGACATCACAAGAATCATCCTTACTGTTTTAACAATAACTCTGATCCTGTTCAGAAACAGGCATGGGGAAGCTTTCTTCCGTATCCCGTGGAAACCACCTCTGTGAAACAAGACCTGACTTTTTAATGTTTCCGGGACACACTACCACCTGGCGGGAGTTTTGTACTGCCCTGTTTGAGGAAACGTTTACAGAATTTGGTTAACTAAATCAAAAGCGATGTATTTTGAAACATGTTTGGAACTTCCTTTGTGGGGCTGAAAGCTTTGTGATGTTTTTAATAGTGAGACGAAGCACAGGAGTAGATCAGCAGTAAACTGAAGGTTAGGCTCAAAGGCCGTTCTTACACGACAGGAACACTAAATGCTCTTTCATGAGCTAGCATTCAGAATAAAGAGTTGACAGAGCATAGGAGAACACTGCCAGGAACTCCTATATAGAGACTTCGGTGAAGCCCTCTCTTTCAAAAGCATTACAAAAATATTTTGGCAGTTGAGAAGAGAAGTGCATTTATTTTTCTTCGTCAGCGATTCCTGTAATTGGATATCAGTTAGGTTTCTTCAGGTACCCTGAACTTTAATCTGAGAGAGAGAGAGAGGAGCTCAGACCAGCTTGGATGTAGGCACTTCACATCCTCACGGGACTGGTAGACCCCGGTGCTAGCAAATGCTGGGTGGGAGTCGGGCAGCAGCTGTCCTTTCCACTACAAAAGCATAATTGTACTGAAAACAACAAAAAAAAACAATCAGTCAAGGCAAGACCCAGGTAATCAAGAACTCAGGGGTGTGGTAAAAGCAGCCTGCTTACCTCTTTCTCAATGTCAGCAAGTGACTTAACATTCAGCTCTGTGAGAATAGCCTAAAATGGGCATTAAATGTTTCTAGGTAAGCCTAGTCAGGGGCTGGGACTAACCAGCAGCATGTCAGCACCTTAAAGAATACTCACGCTACTGCCAAAGCTGAGGGTGCTTTCAAATTTGGGATGTAGTGTGAAAGGTACCCCATCCATAGCTGAAAAGAGAAGCGAGCGGCAGGGGCTTTAATAACATCAAAGGAGACCTGAAAACACTCAAGGTGCTACACTGAGCAGCCGAGGACATCTTAGCCCCTCGAGAAGAAAAACTTTGCACGAGAGGCCAGCGATGTCTCTTAATGTAAGCCAGGAATAATTTTCAGGGAGAAGTCTCTCACTAAAAGAAACTTCCTCTAAAAATTTTGCTCAACTGCAACATTTAAAAGGATCAGCTGTGCAGAAGTAATAGTGTATGAGGCAACACTGCTTTCAGTTGAAGTTCTCTTAAATAGGGGTACGCTTGCTTTATGCAGCTCCTCGGTGCGTGGCAGATGAAGAAAGGGCTTACCTGAGAGGTTGTAGATGCTGGAGGCGTCGTCCACCGAGTTGTGTAGTGTGAAGGAAGCTCGTTTGGTGCCACACCGAGCCAAGGGTCTCTCTGGTGACCTGTGGGACACCAGAATTAACAGAAGTGTCACCTGGACGCTGCATTAAAATGCAGTTGACCCTACAGGGTGGGAACCACGAGGTGGCAGCAGCAGGAGCTGTTCCCAGAACCGGCCAGGTCCAGGTAAGACTGGAAACGTTTAATGTCTACGTACTTCTGCTCCGAGTCCGCAGCTGGCTGCAGCGAGAGCTGCTTCAGCCCCAGGCTGACGGTCCTGGGGCTGGGGACCGGTGCGAGGCTGGATTTCGGCACCGGCCCTTTTTTACACCAGACAGCAAAGCCACCCAGATCTCTAGGGAGGGAAAAAAAAAAAAAAAAGGCAATAAAAAGGACATTTTGCAGCAGAAAGGTGGGAAGGGTGGGAGCACAGGCGAGGGGCGCTTCCTCCCTACCCGATCTTCATGTAGTGTGGGATGGCTTTGCTCTTGCTGCTCAGCTTGATGTCAAACACAGCCGTGTCGGCAGCGCTAAGCGGCTGCAGCCTCATGTACACCCGCTTCTTGCGGGACACCCCGGCACCTGTGGGGGGGAACAGCGGGTGGCAGGGGCTGGGGGCCAAGCTCCAGGCCCCATTGCCCCCCCCCAGGCACTTACGAGGCTCTGGGAACTCAGGAACGCGGGTGTAACCATTGGGCTGCGGGCTCCGCTCGCTCAGCACCTGCACGTCGGTCACCACGGGGCCAGCTGCTGACTGCATGGGATGGGGGCTTGGCAATGGGATTGGAACCGGGATGGGGACCAGGATCGGGACTGGCTTGGCACCAAGACACGGACCAGGACCAATTCGGCCCCAGGATGAGGACGGGGGGCTCAGCACCGGTACCAGGATCAGGCTCGGGACTGGCTCAGCACCGAGGTTCGGACCAGAACCAGCTTGGCCCCAGGATGAGGACCAGGGGCTCGGCCCCATTACAGGGACCAGGATTGGGACCGGCTCAGCACCGGGACGGTGGAAGGCTCGAGACCGGGGGGTACTCGGCCCCAGGACTGGGACCAGGATCGGCACCGGGGGCTCGGGACCGGCTCAGCATCAAGACCGTGGGGGGCTCGGGACAAGGTCCAGGACCAGGGGACATCACCTCCCTCCCGCCGCGCCCCCTGTCACCCCCCAGCCTTGCCCGTTCCCCGTACCTGCCCTCCGGTGCTCACGCACAGGTACCCGCCGCCCTTGTGGCCGAAGCCCCTGCCCAGGTTGGCCGCAGCACCCTCCACGCTGGTGGTGAGCTGCGGGCACGGGGAGGGTGAGGCCGCGGCCGGGCCGCTCCGGGCTCCCCCTCGCCCCCTCCCCCTCCCCCCCAGCTCACCACGCTCCACCCCGCGGGGGCCGCCTCGGGCGTCGCGGCCCAGCCCACGCCGGTGAGCGGGGCCGGCGGCTCCTCCGCCGCCGCCATGGCCGCCGCCACTTCCGCGTTGAGGGCAGGCTCCGCCCCCACCCTGCTTTACCGCGCGACTATTGGCTGACACCGAGAGCAGCGCTGAGGCGATTGGAGGCGGCGCTTTGAGCGACGCGCAAAGCGACCAATGAGCTGCGACGAACGCCGAAGGCGGAAGAGAGCCGTGTTTATTGAGCGCCCAGCGGCCCGGGCCTGCTCCCGGGCCCGGCTCCCTCAGCCCTCCGGCGGCGCCGGTCTGCGCGGGGCAGCGATCAGCTTGCGCACCGGCGAGTCCTCCAGGCGCCGGAAGGTCCGTGCCGCTGGAAGAGAGGGGCACAGAGTAGGCCGTCAGCCCCCGGTTGGGCGGTAAGGGTCCCGGTAAGGGTCCCGGTGCTTACCCAGGTGCTGCGACAGTCCCCGCAGGTACTGGCGGCTGTCCTCGCCGAAAGCCCGCAGCAGCTCCACCGCCTGCCGCAGTTCGTCGAGCTGCAAAAGGCCGCGGGGCTCAGGGAGGAGGGGCAGGAAGGGGCACGCGGCGCAGGGCAGCGCAGCTCACCACCAGCTCCATGCACTTCAGGACCTCGCCCTGCGCGTCCAGGATCTCCTGGTAGTTGGGTTTGCTGCTCAGGACCTCGGCCTGAGACGTCTCCAGGTAGTTCGGAAGCTCTGCGTCTCCTTGATTAGCCTTGCACTCCTCCAGCTGCCTGGAAAACAAGGGGGTTAGCTGCCATGAGCTGCCTGCGGCATCACTTGGAGCAGGCTTCTCTCTTTTTCTGCCAGAAAGTTCTCAGCTACCAACGCACGTAACAATCCACACCTGGTCATTTCTTCAGCGCCTTTCTGGTAGCGCTGTAAGAGCTCATCCCAAGCCTGACATTCAGCAGAAAACCTAGGGAGAAAAGAGAAGAGGTCTGCACACGACCAGTGTTCCCTCTGTAAGGTTAAATTACAACAGTCGCCCTCAGAAAGCAGAGCCAGAGAACTGAACACACCACAGATGCACCCTAACCCTCTTTGAGAACATGTTTTGGTCTTTATACAGTCTCAGACCACACACAGGCCATCTTACCTGGCGATATGCTCCTTGGCTTGGGCCACTGACTCGTCTGAAATGGAATCCAATGAAGCCCTAAAGCAGAGAAGTGCAACACCAGTACGATAGAGAGAGATAAACACACTTGTGTATCATCACAGAGGGCTCTGGTGACTGCTTAGTGCTTACACAGCAGTGCTTTGCACTGCACAGCACAGAAGAGAAAAGCCTCCTTGATCTCCTCAAGGAAAGTAACACCCCTGTAAATATTCACTGGTCTGTTTGCTCGGCCATGCCACTGGCCCCCAGGAAGCCTGGCACCCACAAGCAACAGGTTCACTGTTTGCAAAGACGTCTGGGCAGGGTACGAAGTAAAAACAGAAAAATAATAAACTAGAGATGAGCCAGGCGAGTCCTCACATTTCAGTCTTCTCTACGCAGGTCTTCAGTGTTCCATCTAGTTTCAGTTTCTCTACGTATCGCTTCAGGTCTTCTGAAACCGACTTGACTGGAGATGAAAACAAAGCAAGACGGAACAACGCTTGTACCTACAGAATTTGTAATACTGAAAAGCAAAGCTGCTACCTAACCTGCACAATTCCAGCCTGATTCCTCATCAGAAGGCATTCTAGTTATTACTCATGCTGCCTCTAAAGGAGTAACTCATCTCTGTGACTACAGTTCAGTGTGTCCATTTGTCTTCCCCCCCAAAAAAAGGTGGTCATGCACTGGATCTTACAAAGACCATCAATCAGGTGGACTCATCATCCAAATCCTCCTCTCAAAGACATCTGGTTTCATCTCAAGAGAATGCCAGTGAAGAGTCGGTATTTAAAACCTTGGGATTTTACCCCTGCTTTGTGTTTCACATAATGCAACTTACCGTTAGCTTTGAAAACCTCAGGACTAAAACCCTCTGTCTGCTTCAAGACGTGTTCGAGCTTCTGTGCAGAAAACTATGAGAACATAGAAAAGGTCTTAGCACCCTTTAATGTACTATATGACAAAGTTAAACAGGTCACCCCTAAACTCTATATGCTGTAGGACTGCTCTTTCTTTTTTTACCTTTTTTTACCCCCTTAAACACCTACATAAGGTTAGACCTTCTGCTGTAAGCTTGTGGGATGACTTGTTACTGAAGGACAAAGGAGAGCCTCCTTCCCTGCCCCTACTTCACAGCTCAGTTACAGGAATCAGAATGTCAGAGAAAGTTAAGAGAAGAATAACGCGCTTCTACAACAGAGAAGCTTACCTGGAAACTGGACAGCAACAGCATAGAAAGCCGATCTGTCTCTGGCAGATCAAGGCTAATGGACTTGCACAATTCTGAAAAATAGAATTTAGGAACAACTTTACACTGTTTTTGTTGTATATATGTGCCATTTGCAGGACACGAAAGGAGAAGGGAAGAGACAGAATGACCTCCTAGCAAGAAAAATCCTCCTAAAGGCTCAGCCATGGAAGTAAAAAGGCAGAGACTGCAAACAGGGGTTTACAGAACCCATTAGCACAGCAACCTCCTTTTAACTTCAAGTACCCGGACCTCAGAGGCCGTTGCCAACACAGCCATAGGCTAGTAGCTTGGAATAATGCAATTACTCTGTAATTACAGTGAAAACCATTCCATGAAATCAAATTTCAACTTGCAGCAGACTACCGCATGAGTTTTTCAAGAGAGTTTGATAAAGGGAGGAAGAAGAGCATTACCAGTGACATCCTGGTGAAAAGGAGGCAGAGATTTCCGACGTTTTGTCCCCTTCAGGCTTGAACGACGCCAAGAGCGACGCCTGGCTTGAGGACTGACAAGACGCGGGCTTTTTCTGGGGCTTGGACTTCCATGGGATCTTTCCATTGTACCTGCTCCAGCATTCACAAGGGAACTAACGTTCTCCTTGCTAACATAAGTTACGTCAGGTGCCTTTACGGGTTGCTCAGCGTCCCCCTTCTGTTCTCCGGGGTCAGGTTCTGAGAAAAATGCGCACAATCACCGCATTGCTAACGCTAGCAGGAGAAGGACAGAGACAAATGGGCTTTTCCTGGGGGTTTAAACGTACAGGGCCTTGCTCTGAGCAGCAGCACTGCGGCGTGTGAGGCTTAGACCAGCAACATTTCCTCACAGCACCCCAGGACCGCTGCTGCCCGCTGCCTCCCCTACCTGGCACAGCACTGTCAGCCGCACAGGGGGATCCACTGGGGGATGTCTGAGGAAAAAACGGTCCCGCAAACGTTACCACACGCAGCGAGGCGGCCCCGCCGCCCCCTCAGGCCGCCCCCGCATCCCTCCAGCACTCACCTCCTGCCCCGCCGCCCGCTGCGGCATCTCCTCGGACCTACAAGGACGCTGCGGTCAGGCTCACGGAGGCCGGGCCCCGCTGCCCATCCCCTAAAAACCTCCGGTCCCCGGTCCCGTCACTCACCGGCGCCGAGGCGGCTCCGCCGACCGCGCCAACATGGCGGCCCCCGCTGCCCGCCTTTGGGCGCGGGGCACGTCGGGAAATGGCGGCGCCCTGAGGAGGGCGCATGCGCGCGAGCTTCCCTCAGCGTGTTCCCCCCCCACCCCCCCTCCCCAGCCCCTCGCGGAAAGGCGGGAAAGAGGAAAAATAAAAAATAATAATAATAGTAAAAAAAAAAAAAAAGGCTTTGGAACTTTATTATCTTTGATAAAATCTCAACTGAAAGTGGTGGTCTTTGTATTAACAGCGGCAGAAATGCACAGAAACCTTTGGGGGGTGGGGGGGGAGGCGGTTTTACACTAGACATTAAATTAGGATTAGGGGTGACACAGGATGGAAGGGGCTACCAGAGAGCCAAGTCCAGTGAGAGTTTTGGTAAAGCAACGTTCTGATTAATCAGCTCAGAATGAAGTCTAGGTAAGAAAAGCTTATTTTCCTATACAAAATTACAATACAGAGAACGCATACAATTACAATACAGGGGGTTTAATTGTTAGTATCTATCAGCTAGAACAGAAATTTCAGAGTAAAAAACTTTATGGAAATTAAAATAAGTCAATTTTCTTAAGCTGTAAAACTTGAGACAAACGCCAAGTTCTAGAAGAGACACTTTCAGATTCTTACCATAAAATTGATATTTAAAAAAATGAATTTGGTTAGGAAAATGAAGCAAGTTCTTTTAAAACAATTTCACATCCCAATGGGCATAAGTAAAAAGAACTCAACTGCGTGAGGCTGAGAGGTAGAGAGGTATCATTGTAATCACAATCTTCTATTGGTTCCAGGGTTTTTCTGAGGTAATTAGCTGTGTGTCAAGTTGTATAAACAAGAGTATTGGCAAAAGAGCAACATTGACAAATTACACTAATGACCTCTTTCCTCTCATCAATAGGTCCTAAAAACTTAATTAGACGCATCCGAATTAACACTTCCAGGATCTCCAGCAGGTGAAGTGATTGATGAAGGGGTGGTAGCATCCTGCCAGCTGCCATTAGCCTGAAGGTAAAACAAACATCATTTCATTAGATCTTTTAAGAAACTACTTGCAGACAATAAAGTATGCCTTTATATGCTTAAACCTTACAAGTAACAGTGCTTATGAAATCAAGTAGTTGTTATTTCCTGGCAAAGAACAGTCCAGGAACATCCCATAATACCTCCTCCCTACCCCACCCCTATTTTTTTACAGTAGCATTCTTACTGCCATCTGTTTGTGGCAAGAATAAACTGAAAACTTCTACTTTCAGCTTTTTCCTGTCCCCACAACTGATATCTCAGGGGGTAGGAAATGAAGTTAATGTTCATCTACAGATCATTAGCCAATCTCAGGCATGAGTTTTGTTTCTACTAAAGTAATACTTGAGCACATCTTACATCTATGCGCTGCGTCGTGTACAAAGGATTCCCCACAATTGTGTCATATCTTCCTGTCTGGTGTATGACATGATGCAAGGAATCCATCTATAACAAGATCCCACAGAATAACAACAATAAGAGAAAAAAAAAAAGAGTCAAGTCAAAGAAATGACGTATTACGAGTGGGATTACCTATTTTATTTTAAAACTTTAAAGTTTTCTTTGCAACTGCTTGCTATTAACTGAGCTATACTTAAAGAGGTCATTAAACAGAACTAGAATCTGGTATTGAGCCTACTGTCGCATACAGCTTTTCATGGAACAACTCAGGTTCCTGTGAGAGGAACAAATTCTGTGCAGTTCCAGTGCATTTAGGAATTCATAAGAAAGCTTACAGTGCATCTGACAATACCATTAATCAGAAAAACTACAATGCTACACAAAGTTCTACGTCTACAGAGCAAGACTGACTCTAAGATAAGGAAAAAACAGTTCAGTAATGTAAATTTGAAGGATGGAAGAATACCAGTAGGTTAATTTAGATCTTACTCGTTTTAAAGAGTCTGGTTGCAACAGAAAACATACATTTGAGCAGGTTTGTTTCTTGACTCATTTCAGTCACTTCTTGCATTCTGGTCAGTGCTAGCTAGAGAACCAAAAATCCATCCTTATCTGATATTAAAAGAATCTGGTTTTAAAAAGCGTGCTTACCTGTGACTGCACATTGCCTCCCACTGGGGAGCTCTGGTAGGAAGTCAATGACTGCAAGTTTATAAATGAATCTCCGGAATTTGTCATCTTAAAAGAGCCAGAGGAAGCTAAAGAAAAAACAAACAAACAAAAACCACTCTGTGATGCAAAAGCATAGGTACTGTAGTACTCCTAGAAAAACTAAGTTTAACAAGTTCATGGTACTTGTCATCATAGGAAATAATTAGAGACTTTTCAAGCAGACACCCTCCTCACTAGCACTCTTGCTTACCTGAATTTGGTGTAGATGGAGAATTTGCCTGGTTGCCTTGAGCCACAACATTAGTTGCATCTACAGCTGTTTTTGCAGCATAAATATTGGCTTCTTCTTGGAACTTCCCCATGTTTTTTTTGTATCGAATTCTTTTGTTACCAAACCAGTTGGAAACCTGGAGACATATATCCCTGTTAGCATTCGATCAAACTAATACAGTTACACTGTATTCACAAGTTACTCAAAGGCAACATTTGCTTTAAAATACTTCAAAAGGCTTTAAGCAGAAAATGCACCCTACTATACCCTTCAGAATAACCTAAATGCTGTGTACTATTTCACAGCAGTGAGTGAAGCCTCTTGCTAGCTGCTGGGGACAAAACAACATTATTTAAGAAAATAAATCACTTAATTTAATTCCACATAAAATCCTTCACACCTGTGAAACTGTGATGCCACCTTTCTTTGCTAGCTCTTCTTTGGCCTCTTCACTGGGGTAAGGATTACTCAGATGCGAATAAAAGTATTCATTCAGTACTTCTGTTGCCTGTTTGCTGAAGTTACGTCGTTTACGCCTATCAAAAGAGCACAATTATTCCTACTTAGACCGCGTGACAGAGTAGACCTGACAGAGAACAATAAGCCAGTGGTCTACTCTAAAATATTTGAAGGAGAACATAAGAATTGCACGGAATTAATCAGATGTTAATGTCAAAGCAAGCATACCTCAGCAAGCAGAACAGGTGGCAAGCTGTCAATACTTAAACTAAGTCAACACTGGGAATGACAGACTCAAGGCTTCTTAAGCAGTCATTGGCATCGAGCAACAGAGAAAGTCCAGACTTAAACATCTGTTATCGCTAGATTGTGTTTTCATATTACCTTGCATCAAGAAACCGTGAACGCAGGATCATTACTGCCTCGCACGTGCTCTGCTTCAGTTGCATCTGGATGGTGCTGAATTTGCCATGGATTATGTTCACCATGCGCTCTATTTCTTTTGGCGAAATTGGTCTTGTTCTACTCTGTTCCCTAAGCAGGTTCATAACGTGGGTAGTAAACTCACTGCAGGCCTGAAAATAAATACATTTGTATCGACAAACAATAAAATACCCCGGAATTAATTTCCCCAACAAGAATACATATCCAAAAACTTTAGAGGAGTTTCCATGTTTCAGTTTTACTTTTATTTACTCTTACAAAATGCTGCAACAAAGATAAACGAGACATTTATTATCTTTAGTTTGATGTCCAGTCCCTCTATCTTCACCTTACTTCTGTAACACTGAGATAAGTTTTCAACTGAATTTGATATCCTTGCATTCATCTGAATTTATTATGCTTCCTGTCCTGTTCTTAAAACCAACACCAAAGGAAAAAACGGTTATTTTTAATTGAGATGATAAAAACTCTTCCATGCAGAAAGATCACCTGTTCATATTTCTCTAGCTCAGAGTGGTATATCTGTCGGATCTGTGACAGCTTGGCCCTGTAGTCAGAGTGTTCAATGCTATTGTCATTTGGACAGCCACCTGATGTTGCTGCTACAGCCATTGGTCCTCCTCTTCCTCTTTTCTCGGGCCCGGAGACACCCTCGGCCAGCAACATGTTATCTAGTCTCATTAGTTGAGCATCGGGGGGATCTTCTTCCTGAATACCACGAATACTTAACACTAGATAAATATAAAGAGGGAATCAAAAGGTTATTTCTGAAACAGGAAAAAGCATCCGCTTCAGATCTGGTAGAGCATTTAAACACCCTTCACAGGCTTTAGAGAACTTCTTGTGGTCAAGGAAAAAAAGGAAGCATTTGACAAAGCTTGGAGACAGCACATCAGAAGAAAACATCGGTCAGATTGAGAGACATGAAATCAGAAGGTGAGTTTTCCAAAGCATGCAGATGATAAGATTACTCGGGGTCCTACTAGTTTACACCCCGTACACATTTAGAAATGATTTTAAAGCTCACGGACTAGCACTCCTGGCAACCTGTAAAAATTAGGAGATTCTTACAGAGCAGCTGGCCACCTATCAGCCTGCTGCCTGGCTGCTTGCATGGTCCTCAGCAGTAATCGGTCCTGGATCATGAAGACAGACTGCAGTAGGTGAACAAAAGTCCTGAACCACTACAGCTGCTACATTTCCAAGTCCAGGAACCAGAAAGAACACCACACCACTGTAAGGTCCTGCTGAAATCTGTCCACAGGGGACAAGTTTGACCTGGGCTGCTTAATATGCCAAGGATACAATTATAGTGTACAACAACAGACTGCATTTTGTCCTATTAAAATCTGAAAAAAAATGAGAAAATATGGACGAGAAGCCAGTATCATTATGCTTATATCCAACAAAGCCAGACTGTGTGCTCAGATTACTTAAGTTTGATTCTGAGCAAATTTGTTTTGAAAACTTAATTTCCCAGTTTTTGACAATTTATCACGAACTCCCTTAAAAAAAAAAAAACAAAAAAAAACTCATGAGATACTGAGTCAATTCAAAAAACGCCAAGAGCTCTTTGCCTTTTAATTGGATTTTAATTGCTAGACAATTTTAGTTTAATGAACAGTTGGTCTTAATCTTGTGAAGCTACAAAAACTCAAATGACCTTTTCCAAATTTTAATCAGCAGGTTAACAGGAATATTTTATTCCCTACCAAAAGCTAAGCACAAAACATCTCTCGTTACGCATAGATGCTAGTATGAGGGCACGAGAACACTGTATATGTACAGAGACATTTAACATATGCATTTATAGTAATATTCAGCATTTTATAGGCAAACTAGCACATTTTTTAAAAAAAGTAATGCACCAGGTGCACAACTTCGAATGCACAGTCTAAACTTACAATCACGTTGCTGAACTTGATATTTTGCAGGCCATACAGAAATTACTACACAGTTCTGAAGAAAAGAGAGCATTTGGGGTGGCTGCAGATCTTCGCTCTGTTAAAACAATCAAAGTCTTCTCCAGGACACCCTGGAGCTCTTTGCAACCAGAACAAGGTAAAGCAAAAGCAGCTAAAATGTAGCACACGGGATGGCCACTAAATATAACTGTTGAACTCCAGCTACAACAAGGGAGGTGTCCTGGTTTTGGCTGGGATAGAGTCAGTTTTCTTCACAGTATCTGGCACGGTGCTGTGTTTTGGACTTGGAATGAAAATACTGTTGATAACACCTATGTACCGTTGACCCAAACTGACCAAAGAGGGGCTGCTGTTGCTCGTAGACTGGCTGGGCATCAGTCAGCTGGGTGTGTTTTACATCTCTTGGTTTGGTTTTGTGGTTTTTTTCCCCATTTCTTCTCCCCACCCCACCCCTTTTCTTTCTTATTAACCTTTCTTTATCTCAACCCACTTTTCCCAATTTCAGTTCTCTCCTCCATCCTGCTGGGGAGCACTGAGCAAGTGGCTGCGTGGTCCTCAGCTGCCTGGCAGGTTAAACCACAACAGGAGGGGCCTGTTAAATATGTAAAATGTTAGTTGATTTTCTAACTATTATGTAATTAAAATGAGAATATCTTAAAAATAATAGCAGACCATCTACAGCATAAACCCGATGGTACCAAATGAACAAGAAACAAAACAGAAAAAGGGCTCTTTTTTCCAGAAGGCCTTGGCACAGCAGAGAATGCTCTGTTCCTTGTTTTTTTTGTTGTTGTTGTTGTTGTTTGTTGTTGTTTTTTTTTTTTTGACAAAACCCACATTAAACTGTTTGGACTGGCAAGTGTAAGTTTGGAGGGACACGTATTTTGGTGTCGTGTTCTTATTTGAATGCGTTTCTGCCAAACACCTTTTTATGCACATTATGATGCATATCAGCATACCTCATGTTGAAGTCAAGCTCCCAGCTGCAGCTTAATTTTATGTCACTTGTCTAATTATGGTAATTAGACATTAGTTATCATCAATTACACATAAGCTCATCTCAAGTTGACTGCTAAAAAGCATGTATAAAGCACTTCCACAATCTCAAGGGAAGAATCCGGTTGGCTGGAAGAATCTGGTAAGTCACAAGAAACTAGAGAGGAGTTAACTACCACTAACATGCTGTAAACTGCATTTTCAACCTAGTAGTTCAAGGGTTTATTGAATGAACTCTTTCAAAGATGAACAGACCTAAGAATGGATGAATGCAAGCAGATCAGTCAGTCCAACCCACTCTCTCGGGTTGATTTCAAACTTTTTTTGGTATAACTGCATCTTAATTTGCCTGACAGATAAAATACAAGTTCTACAGAAATCATTAGCACAGATACTATTTTTAGAGTAATGCCATCATCTCCTGGAATGGATACCTTGTGCTTGAACTTTATCTTTACCCCTAGCATCTTCACCCGGTGATAGTCTTTGTACAGATCATAACTTACATCAGATTCAGTCAAAACTACCTAGTCAGTGAATTCATAACCGTGTTTGCTGTGTGCAGCAGCTGATTCTAATTTCCAAGCACAAGAGCTGCAGTCACTTGTCTACCAGCCTCTCAGAGTTGATAATCTCAACAAAGTGACAAAATGGGAGAGCAAAACCTTTGCCACTGTAGGAATGCCGTGTTCACACCAGCTTCTGCAAGTCTCTTTCGACAGTCTAGCAAGAACAGTTCCAGAAGTACTCGCTGTACCAGTAAGCACTTTGTCAAGGCAGCTTCCTCTGCCCTGTGAGCTTTTTGGCATGCTCTGCAGCTCAGCCGTCACCCCCTTTCTGCACACAGGCCTGATAGATGGCAAACTCCTGCTGGCATTGTGGCTTCTGTAAAAACTAGATTGGATTAAACAAAAAGGATTCCAAAAGGAGAGAGTTTACCACTTTTAACCAAGCATACTAATCAACAGACTTGTTAAATACGCCTGTCCTTACCTACTGATTATTTTCTACTGACTCACAATGCTTAGAAGGCCAGAAAGAAAGCTTCCCCCTCTCAGCAGCCTTCTGACCATCAGATTTTTGAGGTTCCCACAACACTTTAGGAACATAGCATATGACAGCTCTTTATTAATTCTCGGAGCTTTGAGTCAAGACACTGGAGCATGGGTACAGCAAAAGCATCAGGAAAAAACACAGCTGCTCCCAACAGTTCTGGCAAAGACACAAAGAAGCTCAGTAACTATGTAATTCTTTGGCTGCCTTTAAATACAAGCTTTGAGAAAATACAAATTATCCATTTTCTTTCCTACCTGTTGAGAGGACAGCTGAACACCGGGTTTGCCCTTCCGCTAAGCCAGTTACTGCAGATTAGTGCAGTTAGTGTTTTATGAAGTCCTTGTGTAATGGTACATTTAAATATTTCACAATATTTCACTTTTATGAATGCTTAAGCAAACCCTAGACTGGATCAAAACGCCTGAAGAGTCGCTCCTGTCACAAGCACTAATATAATATTGTGCATTCTCTTGCACATCACCTACCAGATAGTCATCAAATATGTAAAATAATTATACTAAGCAAAACGAAATTCCCATCATTTCTAATTAATCTTTAATTAAAACACATCACAACCTAAGGTGCTGAAGCCTCACTCAGTATGCAAATGCAATCATTACAATATATTTACATATCATTAATTAAAGATTTGCAGTTCTGTAATGAACTGTACAAGATCAGTGGTACCAAAATAAGTGATGCACACTTTGCTTAGACTTGCTTTCCTTTCCAGATTTTCCTTCAAAGAGCAAATAATGCAGAAGAGCAAGATAAATGCATCTAGTGGGCACAGAATATACTAAGTTAAAACCAAAAAATGTCATCTTAGGGCCAGAAATTAACAGCCCATACTGTATTTAGCTGAAAATACCCATGCAGAGTGCAAAGAAGTAGGCAGTTGGGTCCCACGTTGGCCACCATTAGTTTGCTTTTGATTTTTGTTTGTTTCTTTTTTCAGTGAAAGCACACCAACGCGCCTCGCCAGCACAGCACCAGCAGTGCAAGCAGACAGAAGTTTGCACTACTGCTGTGAGTGTCCAGTTCCACAGACCTGCATCCCTCCTCCTCAGTGGCTCAGTTTTCCCCCCAAATGATCCTATCACCTCTGTTACACCTGCAAACATTTATCCTATAAATGCTGCTAAATACTGACTTGTGATGTTTTACTCAAGAAGGGTTTCCTCCATTTGGCATTCCATGTAGCAAATCAAGCTGTTAGGTGAGAAGGCAGCGTGTCTTTTTTTAGTAGCAGGTCACCTTAAAACTGGCTTAAACCATCACAACCCCTTTCCAAACCGCTTCTCAGTGCTAACATAACCCCGCATGCCCATTAACAAACAGATCTTTCATCCAGCAGCCACAAGAACAATCTTCAGGCGTACAAAACACCGCATTTTGCAGTTAGTTAGGATTCCAGCTTCCCAAGAATCCCAGCACAGAGAATGACAGCGCTGTTGGTTCAGCTGGTCTCAAAGCACTGTAACAGGAGAGCACTTTCTCAAAATTCAAGGCAGTCTTGCTCACTCCAAGAGAGGGAGGGGGAGAGAGAGAGAGGAAAGCGAATTGAAACAGAAGACAAAAGCCAGTGGGGCTCCGAGTGCTGAGGAACAAGGCACAGCTACGTAAGAATGTCAACAAACCCAGCAACAAAGAGAAAGCATGTTCTTCGGCCACACCGTTTGCCAAGTTTTATGACCGAATCAAAAGGTACCCATTGAACGAACCGAGCTGAGTGCCAGCACATTAAAAGGAAGGCTGGCGGGTTGCAGCTAGCAACGGCAACAAAAAAAAAAAAAAAAAAAAAAGAGAGAAAGAAAAGGCAAGGGGAGGCATGGAATGTGTTTGTGGAGTACCACAGGTCAGAAATACAGAATCCGGGTCCCACAGTGCAGCATGTTCCACAAAAGTGTGCAGAAACGCACTTTCCTTGTGCCAAAGGGCAGCAAGCCCCATCACAGCCCAGCAGTCCCTTAGCACAGTACAGCCAAGACCTCCAAAATGTAATATTCAGCACCAAAAGCACGCATCTTCCTCCCTACAGACATTTAATTCTGATTTTTATTATAGAATTAGGCCATGCTTGAATTCATATAGCTTGAATCATGTATCTGAAGCGTAACCCAATCAGCGGCACACCAAAACCCTATTTGCTGCATAGATTAAAAATGCTCCTGCTTCTGTGAGTTCCCCCAAAAAAACTAAGTAGGATTTATTGGATTAGATGCCTCTTCAAATAGCTACATATGCTCCAGGCATACATATTAAGACCTACCTGAAAACAAAATACCCATTTTCCCCATAACTGAATAGTTTAAAATAAAATATATACATAAATATATTTTTAGAGGCTTGAATAATTATTAAACGTGGCCAAATCAGAGTCATTTGTATATTTTTAATTAATATACTGCTGTTGGGCAAAATTTTTCAGCACCTTTCAGTTGGCTGCCCCTTGCAAAGGCGTACGGCTTATCCTGAGCTATTGTGAATGATACTAGCACTCCAACAAAGGACGAAAGAAAGATGGGGGGGAGGAACATGTTTTAAACTGATTTCAGAGCTAGAAAAGAAGCTTGTGTGCCTGGGTCACAAAGAAAGCCCAAAACCTTGTGCTACAGTATGTCCAGGCTTTTGTTTGCTCGAAGCCGTAACATCTGCTCCCCATAATTTAAATAAGGAATAGACAGACCATCAGACATTCAAAAACCTATGAGACCAAACCAAATCCAGCATAACCGAGATATCAGAGTCTGTTCCTGCAAGTGCATTTAGCTCGGAGAAGTCACAGCTTCAATCAATAAAGCACAGAAGGCAGCTTTCAACGTAGAAAGGAAAATCAGATGAAAGACCCTCTTTTAAGGATACCAGCACTCAAAGTACAGACAGAAGGAAAAGCAGATCCAGACAGCACACTCGCACTTATTCCTACATTTTTCTTCCGAAACAAACTGCTACCGCGAGGATGTGATATAAGCAACCAAACCCCAAAAAGGGAACATCAACGTCTGCCTTAAAGCTGCCTCGGATGACAAGGGCAGCACAGAGGACGTAACCGTATGGCCTTTATTTGGTGGTATTATGAAATGCACTGCGAGGTGCAATGCACTTTTAGAAGAAATAATGCAAACACAGGTTTGGGTTGTCAAGCATTAATACAGCTAGAAGCCGAAAAAGCACCAATTTAGTTACAGATAATAAAAATAGTTATTTTCTTTTAAAAAATCAAAGTTCACTAAACCTCATAGAAATTAGATATTCAAGCAACACTGCTTAAGAGCTTATGTATGAGTGATCCAAAATTGAAATCTGTTTGCTCCCGATGCTTCTGCTCTTCAAAAAGACAGTTGCATGATATATCCACCAATTCCACTTCCTGCCACTTCTGTGTTCTCCAATATCCCAAAGCTTTCTCTCTTACTGTCTCTTTTCCTCTGTAATACAATTAGTTGTCAACTTAGAACTCTTACTACTACCACAGTTTTGGTACCAATTCCTTAAAGGAAAGGGGAAAAAAAGCACAACAGCACAGTAACATTATTCAGGACAGTCTAGGTATTTTGCCAGATACCGAAAAAGAAAAAAAATCTATAGATCTCCTCCCTCAGCACAAGCAAAATACTTGTGCAAAACAAACAAGCAAACAAACATTGTTTTCTCCAAATGACAACACTAACAGCACTATGAAAAACAAAACAATTCCCAGCTTACAGAACACTATTAATCCCCCCAAACAGCCTTAAGTAGAAGAACCAATAAGGGAAAATATGGGCCACATTAAACAAGAGCAAAGCTAATCACCGACTGTTGGTTGGGTTGGTTTTTTTTTGCAAGTTGAAACCAGAAGAGACACCAACGCACCTGTTTTTTCCTTGATCTCACACAGCACGCTGAAAAGAGCAGGCTTCATTCTGTGGCAGTTCAAGGCATGTTTTCTGAAATGAAAAAAGAAAGAGTGAGTGAATGCCAACAGGAAACCCAGAGGAGATGCCAAGGCTTGCAGAGAACTGGATCGTGCTTCAGTAATAGCAGGTTAGCGTATAAGATTAAGAAGTGCATTTGCAAGTTCTGGTGATATATTTCATTTAAGTGCCATACTCATTCATCACTGGGAGCAAGCTGTCATAAAAAACACACAGGCCTTTAAATTCAGAATTTTGCATAGCTTATGTGAGCCATAAGCAGCTTCAGTTCTACCAAAAGAGTATTTTAAGTGGGGGCAAGAAGTGCAGTCTTCAGTTAGTACGCTTCTGTATAATCTAATAATGGAATCCAGAGAAAAAGGAGAAAAACACCAGGGTGTATATAGCATATAGAACAGAGAACAGTACTACCACTCACGGGTTTGCTCAGTTTAAACAGCTAGCAGGACCTGATTAAAAACATGCCTCCTCTGAGAGGGAACTCAGGAACTCCTAGCGATTAAGACCAGGAAGGTATCCAGATACCTCCTACAAGATGAACAACAATGCGTTTTTAGAGGGGAAGCTGAAATCAGGTTTGACCATATTGTAAGGAGATTAATATAATGCCAGAATCTCTTGCATATCATCGCACAGATTGCATTTAACAGCATTTTAGTACAAGTTTTACAAGGCGTGCTAATACTACCTCGTTGAAGCTGAGGACAGAGACATGCTTTGAGAATTACATCTCTTGCTTAGTTGAAAACAAACGTGAAGTGTGGAGAGCAGCATAGAAGAGAGGAAGCTGAAGTTGCTCACAAAGGGTGAGCAGCATTTTCCAGAGATACCGGCTGTTACCAATTTTGAACAGCAGCCAGCAGGTAGGTGCCCCGCTTGGTTAGTGCCTCACTTCCACTAACTGGCAGTGGAAAGAAGTGCCTAGCTGGAACATACGCCTCAAAGAGTCTCTTTTGCTTCTCATGACCTCAGAAATAATATTTAAATCACCCTCACGCCTAGGTTTTGATGCTTTTGATGGTTTTTATGTAAACAAATTGGCCTTCAGTCTTGCACATCAGCCAGTTCTCGGCTATTGGAAAAAGCACAAACACAGGTGCTCGGCTTCCTTACAAGCTTGCACCAATACCATTTACAGCAACTGAACCACCAGTGAACGTCAGAACACAGGCTTTTAACAAAAATAGCAGAAGCTGAAGTCAATTGGCCAGTCTCCTTCGTTACACGGCCAAAAGAAGCATAAACCCAGTCCATCTATATAAATGTTTGATAATATCAACCCAAAGACAAACAGCCTGAGAACAAAGGCAGCTGAGAAGACAGCCTAGTGGAGTCTATTGTCCTTGCCTGATGAGGGAAAAAAAAAAGGGGGGGGGGTTGGGGGGGAAGGGAAAGGGAAAGAGAGGGAAAATGAATGCCAAGCCTCAAGACTGTACTCTCCACCCGGGTTTAAAATTGGTGCTTTACGTACAAGGCAGGAGGGTAGAGATACTAGAGTCAAGAAGCTTCCCAGGAATAACTGCATAATTAATAACGCCTCTAACTCTTGTCAAGAGCTGTAAGTTGATAAGGTAACACGTTTAATAGCAGTGTTAAACTTATCCTTGCTACATTAATTTTCTTTAAATCAAACTTTGACCCAAGCTTTCATCTTACGGTTTAAAAATCCGAGTTATGTGCACTGAAAGAACCTTGGAACTCAGAGGAACCCTCGGACATTCGAACACATATAAATAATACATTCGACGTACAGCAACATGCATTTTTAATACAAAAGAATTAAAGTAATTCCCAACAAATAAAGCCGTTAATCATAGCAATGCTGTTCCACTGAGGTATGAGAAGTCCCAAATCCCCATTTGTGTCCCTGGAGCTATGGGTTTAAAACCAGGCCCCGGTTTTACTTTCTCAGCATTAAGTCCTCTTAAGGGGATGCAGGTTTTCTGAGTAAACCAAACAAACTTCTTGTCCAAAATACAAAAGCCTCTGTTATGCACATAGACATGAAAATATGGTAAAGGCACTGTAAAATTTTGGGGCCTTCAAAGTCTGCCGTGCTTCAAGTATATTTTGACAGCATTTGTAAGACAATGAGTGCAGATAAAGTAAAATCGTTTAAACAAAGTTCAAGCCATCTTTCCAAGCCCATTCTTCAACTGTTATTTGGATCTGAGGTTCCTGACAAACTCATTTTGCTCTCATTTACCTTAAATATGAGGCTGTAAGAGCTGCAATTTTCTTTTATGCTACCTATGGGCCATTCTACTCCTATAGAACCTATACAGGAGCGGCACACAGTTATTTCTGAGATCTGGTGCCAGGTAGAAAAGAAAATCATGCTTGAGCATTGGGACGACTTCCTGCATAGTGGTCATATGCTTGACCCAGAACAAGCACCTTTTACAGGTGTTATTTCTCTACACCCTGCAGTTGAAAGTTACCTGGAAGAGTTTTCTTTAAGAACAAATGATGACTTTTGTTGAAAGCACCATTATTCCTTATATTCAGACAACCCACTCAAACCGCCAGGAGCCCAGCATCTGCCTGGGCTGCATCAGTCACTGACAGCATCCGACAGCAACAGGTGTACCCGAATAGGGCTAAACTTCAGGCAAAAATAAAAAACCAAGCTGCTCATTATCGGCAACATTACAACCGGGTCCGATGGGGAAAACTGGGGGCAGGCAGGGAGGGTCAACTGCTCAGAATGTCTAGGCTTCACAGCAGAAAGTCCGAGCAGCACGCGACTGACTGGAAGGCCAGAAAACCATGTCGCCGATTTCATAAGCCCGCTCTGTTACAGTCTCCACCTTCTTCCAAACTGCCTCATCATCGGGGCTGCCCACCTCTCGTAAACCAGCACACGCCAAGTAAGCAAAGCATGTAATTACACCGCGCCAATCAGGGCCAGACGTACCTCTAGGGCAAAGAGAATACACGAGAAGATGCTGAATTATGGTGATTTCTTTGCAGCACATTACGTTATTCTCTGCAATTATTTACATCCCAGTGAGGCTAACAAGATGCTACAGCATGTCCAGGAAAAGAACAAACATGATTCTTTTCCCTTTTAATGTGATTCTAGTGAAACTCAGAGCAGCAAGGGGGTGGTGACAGATCTTTGGGTGCAGCTGTCCCCTGGCACCTTGCACCTGCACCAGGCCAGGCTCCCTCCTTCCCTGCCAAGCAAACCATGATCGAAGCGCCAAGCGCCTCGACACCCAACAGC
Source organism: Stictonetta naevosa (assembly GCA_011074415.1). Classification (NCBI taxonomy): domain Eukaryota; kingdom Metazoa; phylum Chordata; class Aves; order Anseriformes; family Anatidae; genus Stictonetta; species Stictonetta naevosa. The sequence continues at coordinate 143,531 of CM021725.1, read as the reverse complement.
AGCCACCTCTTCGCCGCTCCAGGTCTAGGTCCCAGCATGCAGGACAACCCCGGTTTTACTGGGGATGGTGGCCGCAGTCTGAGTCCGAAGTCCAAATGTGAATTTGTTAGCGGGCTATAATGAAAAGGAAGGGCTCTGAGAAGTAGATGTGAAGAACCCGCGTATCCTCCAGGTGCTCCATCCAACTATTCAAGCACATCCCAGCGGAGGAGAAGCAAGGATGCGGGAACACACGGGGAACTTTGTGCCTCCGGACCCCGGCTACCCACCAAAGAGCCTTTTAATGCCAACGAGCCCAGCACAGAACCACGGCACGTCCCGAGCCGGACGGGACCCCGGAGGACCAGACCCCAAATCCCAGCAGCGTTTCCAGGCGGCGTTCACCGGCCGTGCCCCCCAGCTCTCAGCCCCAACAACCCCCCTCCGACTCCCATCGCGACACCCCCGACACGACCCAGAGGCCCACGGCCCCCGGCACCCAGCTGAGTCACGGCACCGGGCTGCGGGGGAAGGGGACCGGCACCCACCCGAGCCCCCCACCGCCGTACCGGGGGTGTCGGGGGGGGGGGGGAACGCCGGGGCCCTCCCCACCCACCGGGACCGCTCCCTCCCCACCGCCGCCTCCACGGGCCCGCCGCAGGCCCGCGGTACCTGGCCTGGGCCTCGTCCAGGCTCTGGTCGGTGATGGCCATGATCTGCTGCAGGACATCGCCCGTGTCGTGAGGAGCGGGCGGCGGCCCCGGAGGCGGCGCAGCGGCCGGATCCCCGGCGGCGGCGGCGGCGGCGGCTCCTCCAGCGGGCGGGATGCCCCCGGGCAGAGCCACCCCGGTTCCGTGAGCGGCCGCCGCCGCCGCCACCAGCAGCCGCGCCGGGTCCTCCATGGCGGCGGGGCCGGGGCCCCAGCGGCTGCCACACAACAGGGCCGCGGCGGCCGCAAGCCCACCCCCGCCGGGCCGCTCCGCCCGCCGCGACGTGGCCCGCCCCTACCGCCGCCCCTCCAACCCTTCGGTGGCCGCAGTCCCCTCCCCGGTGGCCGCCGTCTCCTCCTCAGCCGCCGCCGTCCCCTCCCCGGTCGCCGCCGAGCTCCGCCCCGGGCCCTCCGCCGCCTCCCGGCCGGCCTCGTCCTGCGCGCCCCCCCCCAACACCCCGGCGCCATCACGGGGCTGGCCCCTGAGGCCTTCCCTAGCACCGGGCTGCTCCCCGATGCTGGAGAACGGCAACGGCACTCCGCAGGGCGATGGCCCCTTGTCCCCAGCCCCGGTGTCCCCAACCCCAGTGTCCCCATCGCCGGTGTCCCCCTTCCCGGTGTCCCCAGCCCCGGTTGGGCCTCCCCCCCATAGCACTGTGCAGAGGAAAGGGCTCTGGGGGTGCTGATAGATGCTCGCCTAAACACGAGCCAGCAGTGTGCCCAGGTGGCCCAGAAGGCCAACGGCATCCTGACTTGAATCAGGAATAGTGTGGCCACCAGGAGCAGGGAGGTGATCGTCCCCCTGTACTCTGCTCTGGCGAGGCTGCACCTCGAGTGTTGGGTTCAGTTTTGGGCCCCTCACTACCAGAAAGACATCGAGGCCCTGGAGAGTGTCCAGAGAAGGGCTACACAGCTGGTGAAGGGCCTGGAGCACAAGTCCTGTGAGGAGCGGCTGAGGGCATTGGGGGGTGTTAAGTCTGGAGAAGAGGAGGCTCAAGGGCAGACCTCATTGCTCTCTACAGCTCCCTGAAAGGAAGGTGTGGGGAGCTGGGCTTGGCTTCTTCTCACAGGTAACCAGTGATAGGACTAGAGGGAATGGTCCCAAGTTGTGCCAGGGGAGGTTCAGGCTAGAAATGAGGAGACATTTCTTCTCAGAAAGAGCAGCCAGGCATTGGGACGGGTTGCCCAGGGAGGTGGCGGAGTCACCGTCCCTGGGGGTGTTCAAGGAAAGGTCGGACTTGGTGCTCGGGGACATGGTTTAGTGGGTGACATTGGTGCTAGGGGAACAGTTGGACCAGATGATCTTGGAGGTCTTCTCCAACCATTATGATTCTATGGTTCTTCGTCAGGGTGATGGCTTAGGCTTTAAACTAAAAGAGGGAAGATGTGGATTAGACTTGAGGAGGAAATCCTTCACCATGAGGGCGGTGAGGTGCTGGAACCAGTCTCCCAAAGGAGCTGCAGATGCCTGGCAGTGCCCAAGGTCAGGCTGGATGGGGCTTTGAGGGGTTGTGCCTGTGGCAGGGCTTGGAATGAGTCTTTAAGGTCCCTTCCAACCCAAACCGTTCTGTGGTTTTATGATTCCCCAGAACCTGGCAGGAGCAAATTCATGCCATGTGTCAGCGTGACAATCAACCATCTTACAAAACTATATTCCAATAAGTTGTGGGATTCACCAGCTAAACATCCCCTAATTTGTCTGGAATCACAGTAAGCAATCTAAACGTGCAAACCCACACTTAAATGGGATGCAAGGATTTTGGAAGTGTTCGAGAGGCATTTGAATAATCCCCTCATTCCTTTAACTTTTGGTTAGCCCTGAAGTGGTCAGGCAGTTGGACTTGGTCTTTGAAGATGTCTTCCATCTGAACTATCCTATCCTATCCTTTTCTAAGCTGCCTTGGTTTTCACACACACCTGATGTCAAGCCAAGCATTGAACAAACAATACTGCATCCCAATTCTCCACATTTTGCACTCAAACGGGAGGAGAATGATTTTTATCAATGTCCATAGAGTCCCATTAGTAAGAATCACAGCTGAGGGAAGAATTAGATAATACATTTTTTCTTTGTTAGTATTCACTTTTTAAAGTAACCTGAGGAAATTGCCTCACCCTGAACTGGTTTATTCTGCCCGGTTGGTGCTAAACTACCGGTTTCCTGAAACACCACCACCACGAGCACCAAATAGCACCAGAATTGACATGTTCCATCAGCAGGCAGCACAGAGGGCAACCTGGCCTCAGCTGGGACTTTGTCGTACTCCCTCACGGCTTTGTGACCTTGGAAATGGGCTTTAGTGTGACCGCACACGGACCTACACTTGCAGAGGCTTCAGCACCAAAGCTGATGCAGATCTCACGCGCTTGCAGCTGAATAAGGTTTGCAGCTACGAAGCAGGGTGGGAAAAGTTGCTTCTTGTAGAGGTTCACCCAGACAGCTTTGTATGAAGCCTGGGCACCTTCCTAAGCTGCTGCTTTAAAGTCATAGCATTATATCTAGACCTAGTGTTGAGTAAAAAAAAAATTTTACAAGAGGAAAAAATGCAGATTTAGATTATGTATCTCCATGTTTATGTGCAAGCACAGAGCTTTCTGACAGTCGGTTGTCGTTTATCACCTTTTTCAAAGTTTTACCTCTCAGTAGTGTAATGTGCTTCCAGGATTTATGTCCCTTTACAGCCGCACTTCAAGTCGAAGCATCTTCCATGCTCCTGATTGCTAACGATCCAACGCTTGAATCTCCACCTCATAGCCAAAGGTAATTTAGTGTACAGTGTTGCAGTTTTAGAGCTGTTTAAAATAACAATGATATCAATTCTGCAAATACTAAACATTGCAAGCAGGCGCTCAACGTTCCTCTGCTGCTTCAGAACACAAAATGCGGATTCAGCCCCTCCATCAGATGCCTGGAGCCCAGGTCTCTGCATCAGCCTGGAACCCCAGCCTCTCTGACTGCTCAGCAAAACCTTGCTAAAGAAAACATTCCCTCCTAGACAAGATGATGAATGATGAATGTGCTGCAAAGTGATCTGGAGCTTCCCCTCTGGGGATGTTCCACGCGGAGCGGGAGCAGCGGATGGGCAATTGTTCAGCCGAAGTAGCTGAGCTCTGACAACATTAAAGCGCCTTTTCCATTTCTCCAAAGCAAGCACATGGAAGCTGTTGAGCAAAAAGTTTATTAAAAGTGGCAATTGCGGTAATGTGCAGGGTCCTTCTTATCACCCTGCTGCAAGCCCTGAGTTCACCACACCTCGATTGCCTCAGCTTTCAAAAGCAGCGACACGGTTTTATTTCTGCACCAGGCTCCTACTTAGAGACCTTTTATTCTTGGAGTTAAGCAGAACGAGTGCAGCTCTTGTGCAGCGCTTGCTTCATTGCCCTTTTTGATGAGTGACCACAGATAATGATCCTCTTTCACCAGATAACTCCAGAAAAGATACAATGACTGTGACAAGTATTTTACATCCAGCCTTAATCCTATTTGATAGCAACTTTGCTCCTCTCCCTCACAGGGAAATGGTCTAATTGATTTAGAGGAAGGAGGATGGATGACCGTGGCTGGCTCAGCCCCGTGCTGCGACGAAAGACTTCATTTCTGTAAAATTAGGGGTGATGACATGAAGAGGGTGTTTCTCCACAAAATTTTTTAAAGCCTTGTTGATGCTGTTAATTTTGGCACTTTAGGGTTTAACAGCTCAGAAGACTATACACATGCACACACATTTTAAAGGAATCAGGGGACTGAAAGCATCTAAACATATTTGTTAATACCTGTGTTTTGCTGATATCTTTTGGAGGGAGGCAGAGGGAAGTACACCATAAGTGGCTCTTCTGATCAGCAAACAACTGAGAGCAGGAAGAAAATCTTCCACAATTACAAAGAAGGGAAAACTCCTCCTCCTCCTCCCGTTCTCAGTTTAGGTGACTCTCCCCTCTAACCCCATATACTTAAACCTACTGCTAAAACTAGAATCAAAAGTTTTAACATACCACTGCTCCTGGGGGGCAACTATTGTATCTAGGAAAAAAAAAAAAAAACAGGCAAAAAATGTGTCGCTTTAGAAAGTTTCCAAGAAGTTGCCCTATCAGCAAACACAAACATGTAAGTACCGAGTTCCCAGAACTCTGCTGGCCTCTGTACAGATCATGAAGTCTCGTTTCCAGGCAGAGCCTTACCTTTCTCTTTGTATCAGTGCATTTATTGATTGAACTGACTGAAGCTTTAAATCTGAGGGGAAAACAATAACCCCCAGAAAGACTCTCAATCGACCTGATCTTGGTATATTTATCTTTAAAAAAAAAGTGTTGGGCGGTGTTTGAACCATAATCAGCATTGAAGTCCAGAAACAGAACAGCTTCTTGCTGTTTTATTTATATATCTATGTGCATGTGTGTGTATATATATATATAGTTATGGTATCCCATTTACAGTGATTACAAAGCTTCAAAGCTAAACCAACCCTAGCTTGACATCTCTCTGGATCCAGTTCCACGTGGATGATGCTTACCACTACCTCATTTCAAGATTAGCACCAAACTGCAGCTTATTTGTTCAAATTTCCACATATGAATAAATCAAACTGAGCTTTAACATTTATATATGAGGAAAACCAAAATTTATTCTGGTTCCTGACTCCAGGAGTGTTATGGTATGTTTTTTGCCTTGATTATGGTAATGGTATGTTATGGTTTTTTTTGCCTTAGTTATTTCAGGTCAGAAGTTTCAGCTAAAACTCCAGCGGAATAATTCAGAGAACGTCATGAACAAGGGACAACTTACTTGGAAAGGCATCATAGTGGAAGTAAGAGGATGAAAGCAGGTGAGAAAGAGCAAAGCAGGGATAAAAATGACAGTGAGAGGAAACAAACACTGCAAGTCCCTGGGCTGTGGCTTGGCTCAGGTCAACCCCTCCTTCTTCGTTACCCTAGCTGGGATCAGCAGGCTGGCCCTGCTCACCAGAACCTGTGTAAACGCTCAGCAAGCATCCCGCAGCACAACTTCTTGTTGGAGTTCTGCAGCATCTGGGGATCTTCCATCTGCTCCAATGTTGTAACGGATGTAGGACTCATTTTAGGCACCTGCCTGGCTCAGTATGACAGTGACCCCCCCCCCGCTTTGTGATGCTGAGCATGTGCATATGTTTTTTCAGGCTTTATGGCAAGCAGCATCTTTCATAAAAACACTTGGGCCAAGTCCAGTTCTGAGTAACACCCATTAAGAACCCAGAGAAGGCGAAACCCAGCTCCATGCATTCACACTTGTCAGGTTTTCACAAGGAGAGAACTAATTTTCCCATGTCACAGGGTTGAATGTTTATGACCCTGTGGCTCTCTGAGTACTTGGGGAATGCTGACTGATGAGATATAGAGCAAGCACCGCTGAAGAAATGCTGTATTTCTCAGCCTTTTGCTAAAATGATTAATAAACCATCTTTTCTCATTCACAGGCTGACTATAGGGGGAAAGGGAGCTGGATTAAAAGATGACAAGAAATTAAATTGTCTCGCAAAAGTTCTTGCTGATGCAGCCAAGGGAACAGGGAGAGCTGTCTCCAGCTCTCTGATAAATCGCCCTGTGCATTTCGATAGGAAATGGACTGGGGTATAATTAGCAAGTGAATTCTCTCCTGTCAGCACAAAAAAAAAAAGGGGGGTGGGGGAAGAGTTCATTTTAAAACTAAAGCCGGGACTTCACATGTCAACTGACAATTTATAAACTGAGCCTGAAACCCACAGAGCATAAAATTCACAGGGAGATTCGCCCCCACTGTAATCCATGCCTTATCTCTCAGCATTTCCATAGCAAGAGCTGAAGCCCAAACAAGTGTTTGTGTTGTGATGGGATCAGATGAGCTGCTAGACAAGCAATTGGTGCTTTTCACAGCGCACAAGTCATGAGCTTCCTCTGGAGAAAGAAAGACAGCTCAGTTTGGGAAGGAAACTTGACCCTGGCTGTGTCACAGAGTCCACCTGGACGAAGAATGGGCTTGCTTGTAAGGGCAGTGCCTATAAAACGGGTAAATTATATGTACACGTGCGAGGAGATACCTGCACTCCATCCCTGTATGCTGTTCATACATACAAACACCAGCTTTGTTCTCACATCTACATCTATCAGCACATGGACTGGGTTCCACTGATAACATTTTTTTCTGCCAGAGGTTTTGCTCAGCCCCGAGCCCAGCAGGGAAGCTGTAGGAACCAAGCTCACCTCCTCAACAAGCTGTCCAGCCCCAATGTAGGGGATCCCACTGACAGAATGGGGGGCACAGCCCCCATGGACAGCGTTTGGAGTAATCAGAGTGCTAAAAAGTGCCAACAAAGCACTGAGTTATTCCCCAGCTAGCTACCAACTTCAAGAGCATAAAGTATCTTCTGGTCTCTCTGCTCTTGGGCTTCTACTGGGGAGTTTTACCAGAACACCAGTACCAAGTTGAGAAGATCTGCAGCCAGAAGCAAGTACTGAGGTGGGGGATAACACATTTCCATTATGAACATCTAATGTAAAGGAAAAATAATGAAAAAAAGCTTTCTTACTACATCAGAAGTTTTATGTGCAGATGACGCACTGCCGTAAGTATCTGACATTATGACTCACATGCTCTTAATAGTTTTGATCCAGATGAAGCCATCATGAGACACTTTGTGGCGTGGTTGGTCTGCGTGTTGGCTGTTAGCATGGCACTCGTCAGGAGCAAGATGAAAGAACTGAGAGAACCCAGAGGGATTTGGTTGGTCTCTGAGTGGTGTCAGAGCCTCACGGGGCACAGCAAGTGCACAGCATGGGCCCTCCTGGCCCTAAAAACATGGCCTTGTGAAAACCCTGTGTGCTAGATGGTAAGTGATAAAGAAGGCTATGCTAAAACCCTTAGTATTAGGTTCCTCTCCTGGATGGGGTTGAACAAGGTCTGTTTTGCTAGAGCACGATTTCTGGCAGAGACGGGGCTCCAGCAGCCTGCTCTCACCCCATAACGCAGCAAGGAGCAGCAGCACCAGGAGTTACACACTTATGAAATCCAGCTCACGGCGAGCCCGGTGGACAAGCCCCCTCCAGTGACTATTTAATCCAGCATTTCTAGAAGTGGGGACAAGTTCCAGGAAAACACCCAGCGCAGGGGAGACGAGAGCTGCCAAACTCAGCAGGCTGTGGCTGTACAAGTCTCCGGAGACAGCTGGCTGCCCGAGGCTGCGCATCCTCTCCTCGGGGGAGAAGGGCACCAGGCAGAGACCAGAAAACCCACGGTGAAAGAAAGGCTTGAAGAAAGAAAAGCTTGCCCTACATTGCCTCCCGGCGGAGGAAAGCTACAGCACACTGCACACTGCTGCTTTTCCAACCAGGAAGGGGCCCGACGAGCTACTGCAAGGAGAATCTTACACTCACCATGTCCAAGCACCCTCCATAAAGATCCCCGTGGGCTCTGGAGAGCTGCATCCCGCTGTCACACTGCTCCTGTGGTTGTTCACACACGTCCTGGGGCTTCAGCCTCAAACTGCTCACGTATCCCCGGTTGCTGCTGCAGTGGCCCCGGTGACACCAAGCAGAGCTACAGCAGACAAAGACGTTTGCACAGCCCACGCAGCACTGGTGATGCAGGTCACCACTGGCACCCCAAGGATACCCTCTCCACGCTCTGGCTTCTGGGTTTTTGAAGTGCCTCCTGGACTCACAGGGCTTTTGACAGAACCGTTTCCAAATGCTGATATGGGTTTTGCTCTGATTGGGCTCTGCATTAAATGGTTTCTTAGAGCTAGACCAAGCAAAATAGTGAAGTAAAGCACTGAGAGCTGCAGTACGCACTACAGACCACGGCAGAAACCACCAAGATACAAGGATGCATCCCTGAACCCTATTGGTAATACTCCAATTTCCCTGACAGCCAGCAGCAAAGAGCAAGCACCTCTTCAGCGAAGGTCCCCAAGCCACAGACAGCAGGGAGAAAGGCAGCAGTACCAAAAGCAGTTCTGCTCCTCTGTCCCCATACAGCACAGCAGCCAGTCAGCCTTGGACAGCCCCAGATCCTACTGCTACACCTCGCTCTACCACCCACATTTATCCTGGCATTAGTGCTAAAAATGAGAGCTGGGTAGCACCAAAAATTGTTCTGTGCTGAACGACTACACCAGGGCAAAATTAAGCGTGAAAGTTCCTCTTACCTACGGGTTGATGGCACATATCTAGATGACCTCATGGTTATAAAACTTAAATTCTCTTGCTGCCTTTGGACTTTTTCATGCAGTGCTCAGACCAACAAGGGTGTGACGGGGACACTGCAGCATTAGAGACATCTACAGGCACATTCTTGTGTAATGCAAGGCAGAACTTCCTGAGAAACCCTGGGCACAATTTTTGTGTGTAACCCCTGATTTCAGGGAGCAGAGAAAAACCTGAAGAGTAAGACTGGTTCTACCACAAGAAGGGGCAACGCAACGCAACCAAATGCTCTTTTTTTGGGTGCAAGCCAAGCAGGAGTCAGCTGAATGCTCTCTGTCACCATTGCAGAGGAGACTGACGTGAGATTTATCAGCCAGTGGGTGTGAACAGCTAAAGGACAGCTTTATTTTCCCTGCTGGGGAACACATGTGAATCAGAGCTCCTCCTTACCTCTTCCTTCTGGGGCCTGCTGCGGTCTTGTTCTGCTCACCCTAAACTTTCTGATTGTCCTGCCAGGCGATAGGGCAGGCAGTGCTGGTTGCAGTATGCACAGAGAACAAAATTTGGGCATCATTCAGCTTGAATGGAGCACTCACCTTGGAGAAGATTATATCCAAAAAAACCTGCACTAACAGCAACAGGTCCAGAAGGACTCATTGTGCAGGAATACTTACAGCATCAGCTAGAAACACTGAATTTCCCTTGAACACTCCAATAGCCGAAGGAAATTAGCTTATGCGAAGAACTATGAAAATAACCTGCTAAAGGATATGAGGTTCACGTTCACATCAGATTACTGACTCTAATGACTGTGGAACAGCTAGGGACTCTGAAAAGCAGCCTCGCTTTCAGAGCTGCTGAGCATGCAAATTATCAAGCCCGGTCAATGACTGGAGCTACAGGGTGGTAACTACCCCCAGGACTACTTACTCTAAATTTAGGGAACATCTCAAGCTAGCACTGAAGCGCGATGACTTGGAGACTTACCCCTCGCTGTCACAATGTACTTGTGATTCTCTGTGACAGTCACAGCCTAAGGACAAGACTTGGTAAAGACCAGTTAGAAAGGCAGCATCGTCTTCCAGAAGCTCCATTTGAAGCTGGACCGAGCTGTAACAGCCTTCAGACGAGGTGAAACGTGGGCTCTTCTCAGTCTTGCTCACAGAAGTCCCACTCGTATTGTGCAGGAGTGTGGGTTCACAAAACCCAGCTGCTGCTGCAAAGCACCGCGCTTTTCATAGAAAAGCTTTCACAGAAATACCCTGGGAAGGAATTACACCCTCGTTGTGACCTTTCTTTCCCAAGTTTTCTCAGCTACACATGCCTTCCACTGCAGAAAGGAACCAGGCTTCGCTTCCCACCTGCATTATTGTGTGTCCAGGCCAGGAAGGACTACTCACCCCGTGAGCTTCCAGTTGCTTGCTGTCCTCAGCCTGGGGAGCACAACGCAAACCAAAGCTACCATGAGCATGCGGACCAGGGGCCACAGGTGTCATGCCAGTCATCCTTGCACATTAAAAATAATCCCTTAGCCCTGGTATTCCAATATTGGCCAAGACCCAGAAGAGCCCAACTGATTCCAGAAAGCTTAACCGTAAGCATGGCCAATGCAGAAGTGCATCAGCACGTTTGATTTCCATTTTCCATGTCTCAGTAGGTCAGGAAGAACTGAACCTTAAAAGCAAAGAAAAACACACCATCACCAGCTTCCCCTTATTAATCTTAATTTCCCCCTTTATTCTGTCTTCCCCCTTCCTGCAGGGATTTTTCCCCTCCCCCTCGAAAAAAATAAACTTTTGAAGTCTATCAGTCCCTACAGCTTTAGTCCCCAGCGTTACCCTCCCCAAAAACACACACCAAAATCTGTATTACTTTTGGCAGCAGCTTGCTTCAGGAATTTCAACCAGTCAGCAAGGCATGACCTCTCATTCCTGGAGCCGTACGGCCTATCTTTGATCAAGTTGTGTGTTCCCACTTGTCCCACATTCGATCCCTTTAAAATAGTTCCTAGGTGTCCCTTCCTTCCTCCCACCCCATGCAAAACGAGTCTAGAACAATCACATGCCTGACAAAAAAAAATAATAAAAATGCGAATTTCAGCCTCCAGGGAGATTTCCTCTTTAAAAAAAAATGGTGAAACCAGCAACGAACCTTAAAAGGCAGTTTTATACTGCGATTTAAAAAAAAAAGGGGGAGAAGGCTGCTCTACCTGAACACGAGAGGGATTAAGGTAGATAAATGTGGTATATCTACCTTAAATTAAGATAGATATCCCAAAGGCTGTGGGTCGTGCCTTTACAAGTGAGCTGCCCCATAAATCTGGCAGCAACCAGCTCCTTCCTTACTCAATGAAGGAGTTATACTTCAGGTCTTCTAAGCAGGTTTGGAAAATTAACGTGTGATCAGTAGCACCACACCCTTTTCTGCAGCTTCTTGTTTAGGACACAAAACAGCGAGGGGAAAACAGAGCGGCGTGATTCCTGCCTCCATACAGTTAAGCCAGGCTGTGTGTTTCAAAACAAAACTAGGACGAGAAGTTGTCACAATACTGAAAAGCTTAAACCCCCCTGTTCTGCGCTGCAAGTTCTTTACACACCATTTATATCTCCCATTCTTGCTTCATCGCTGGGAGGGCTGTTAAAATCCTTCTATCGCTTCTGTTTCCTCGAGTCACCATTTCTTTCCAAAATCCCACTGAAAACAGCATTCTCCAGGCTAGCTTCTATGCCTCCTGATTCCCTGTTCTCTTGTCTATTACAGCCAGCTGGAAACAACTGGAAGTCAAAGAAAGGGTCCCAAGTCACCCAGGAAGAGCAGTCTCCAAGAATTTCATCTCCATTCCTGATGCACAGCAGCCACCACTCAGGAGCAAGCTCCAATAAAGGCTTGGGACTTTTTTCTTCCTTATACTCACGAGTTTCTATTTACCTTTCTGAAAACGTGTGTTTTGAAGACTGCTAGACCACAAGCTGCATTGGTACATTCAGTTTTCATTATTAAGCAGACTCTATTTTTATACAAAATCATTGACCTCGTCTGGGTTCTGCTCGGAACAACCTGGTCAAATCCTTGATTCACTTCCCAGCTTTGCATAGAGTTTAGTACTTACACCAGTAGAGCCATCAGGCTAAATTCAAATAAGCCATTTAAAATATTGGGGAAAAAAAAAGAAAGAAAAAAAAAAGATGATCCCCTCTATATGGTGATCGTAAAGCATCAGGAGTCAGTCATCAGCAATCACATCTGCCTGCGTTGAGGGTACCTGCATGAAAGCACTTGTCAGAGTGGGATCATGGTGCTGGAACACAGCTCAGCAGCCAGCCAGCAGAAGGGTGAGGTAAGGCTTGTTAGCAAAGCCCTCAGGGAAGAACATGTGCAGCCCATTAGAGGCCCAATTGGGCATAAAAGCCAATTGCAGTGCTTTTGGGAGCCAAGTATCATCTCACCCACTACAAAGATTTCATTCACAACTAAATTCGATTCCATTTTACAGTTCAGACTAGTACTAACCCCTCATACAAACTGTCATTCTCCTCCCCACCCCCTTCCCTTTGTTAAGGAGAAGCAGCAGCTTGACATGCATTTATTTGAAAAATTAGCTTCGCATGAAGTAGGACTCATGCACTTCCTGCTTTGGGGATGTTCAGAGAAACAGAAAGAAAAGGTCTAAGTTTGTTCCGTCCCAGCTTCACTCCCACTTACGACTTTCCAGGTGTTTCCCTATTAGTCTTCCTCCAGCTCCTGCAGGTTGACCATCTGCAGTATGTACACCCAGCCTGACACCCAAAATCAACCTTTTCCACGGAAAATGAAACTAGAATTCTTTGGCAACAAAAACCATTATCCATTCTCTTAGCCCTGGTGCCTTGTATACTTTAATGGTGAGTCTTTTTCCAAAAAAACAGACAAGTCTGGTATTTGCAAACAGAGGACCAAGACTGTAGTCTCATCCTCTGCTCTGGCTGCAGTTACTTCCTCCAGTTCTCTTCCTGGAGGCTATAACCCTTCCAGACACCTTCTGGAGGCTATGACCCCTCCAGACACTCAGGCAGAGCCCTGCTGCCCACCTAGAAGGCAGAGCAGTGGCAGGGCAGTCCCCCCACACAGCACATTACAATGGATGCAAGCATCAAGGTTGGTATTTGTCCCTTCCAGCATCACAACACAAAACTGGAGAAGGGCACTTTTCCCAGAGCCAGGGCTTCGGCAGGGGGAGGCAGGGGAAATAGGGAAAAATTCCAAGTCTTGTTTCTAAAACCCAGGACAAAGTATTTATTCAAAAAGTCTCTGGGACACAAAGACAGCAACCATATTCCAAGGCTGTTTTCGTCAATCCAAGAGTGTGTCACCTTAACACAGTCACTTTCCTGACCATGTTCTGCAAGAGAGTCCACACATGTGCATTTGAACAACAATCCCTCCAGTAAGTTGTCTTCTCTGCCACGTCACCTGAGGTGATCAATCAGGAAGCTGGTCATCTGACAGAACCAGGCCATTTTATTAAAAAAAAACCTGAAATTCCAAGTTTAGGCTTCAATGCAAATACTCAAAAAAACCCTGCCTTCTGTTAGCCTCTCTGCTCTCACAAAAACCCATGACTATTGATTTTGGACTGATGCAGGCACATTCACACCATTAAAAATTTACCGGAGTGAAGGTGAGGGAAACCTGCAAAAAGCATTTACAGTTCCTTGGCCACAAATATTCTTCTGCCAGCAGAGCATCTGCTCTCCAGTCATGGCCTCACAATCAAGAGGGAGTGTTTACATCGCGTGTCAGATGCCGCAAATGGATTTGCTCAGAAAACTAGATCCTACTCGCACTGGTATTAAATAATACTGCTAACTTCTTACGGTGCTTTGCTGAGAGAAAGACTACATTTGAACAGACGTAACACATTATGGGCGCAGTTGAATATTAAGGTACAAACTGCACATTAAAACCTAAGGCAAAAATACTGATTGCCTTGGAATCTAACCTAAACCTGTCCCAAAGGGCTTTCAGCGAGTAGAAAGATGGTTTAATGGGAACATGACTCACTCCACATTTATGAATAGGCAATGAACTTGTGCATACCACATGGTATCGCTTAGCAGAACACAAACAAAACTGCAGTTAGTTACAGCACCACTCTCCATTTTAGGGAGGAATTAGGTGCTCTTAAGACATCCTCCAGCAGCCCAGAATGCTTTGAAATTCAGTAACAGACACTTCGGAAAGCAGGAACCTGCTTCTCAGGAAGCAATTCAAACAGATTCCTCTCTGAAGAGGCTTTAAGAAGAATACGACTTCTGAAAAGTGTGGAACACAACCCAAATAAGACCCTCTTGGGAAACACTAGGCAGCTCTGTTTAGGCAGCGATGAGTAAAACTGAAGGGCTTTGGGTCTTTGGAGCACGCTACCACCGGAATGACTATTTCTGAAGGCAGTAATACTGAAGTACCAAGAGAATACTTTCCTTGTGGAGAGATCACACGAGATTCCCGTTGCATGCAGCATGCTTCTAGAGGCTGCTAAATTAAATCAACCTTGCTTTAGAAAGAGCAGTCTTTAATAACAATGCTACTCAAAGTACGTTAGTCCTAAACAACGCACCATTCAGCAGTTCCTTAAAAGCACCTTGTCCATTATCGATGACAAGCATTCTATAGAAACATTTATGCTTGAGCACAACAGAGAAGTCTCTACTGCTTTAGAAGCAGGTTGCTCTTAGCCTCTGCTCTTTTTTTTTTTTTTAATCCAGCAAGTGGCCACCGCTGAGCAGCGATGCTGAAGAGCTAAATAGAGGAGTCCACGGTAAAGTGCCCGTTCTGAGAAAGTGTTCTGCGGTCTGTGGTGTTTAACTTCACCACCGTGGGTGTGTATTTGGAATTCCTATAGCAGATGAAGCAGAGGATCCTCCGGAAGGTGCTACGCATCTCGTTGTCCCTGTAAGAGTAGACAATAGCGTTTATCAACGAATTGATCTCTGCCAGCAAAAGGACGTATTTCTCCACCGCTAGAACATTGCAGCTCTTGCAGCCCAAGCCGTCCAGCAGGAGAACAACTTGTCCTGGAGTCCAGCAGATAACAAAAGCACCTGGGAAGAGAAGAACCCCCATTAGAGAAAAAAGCAGGTTCCTGGCCCTGCCCAGTCACTCACCACAGGGATGCTCAATGGAATCACTGGTGTTTTACGTAGTGGAAAAATTAAACAGGGAAGACACCAGTTTCCCCTCTAAATTTCTTGCTTTGTGCTTGGGAGAAAGCCTGAGGATTCTGCCACAAACTACTGAAAATGGAGACGTTGGCTTTTCTTCCCCCCTTTCCCCCACCCCGTTCATTCAGAAACATTTCCAAGTAGCTTGACTTACCTCCCCTCACCGCATTTACAAGGCGGAGATGAAGTGCTGGTGTGGTTTAACACCCATGGGCAGCCAAGTCCCACACAGCTGCCCTCCCACTCCCCCTCCTCAGCAGGAGGGAGGTGGAAGAAAATGAGGTGGAAATGATAGGGGAAAAACTTGCAGGTTTGAGATAGGAACGGCTTAAAATCAAAGAAAAGCAAAAGCCACGTGGAAGCAAAAGGAGAAAAATTATTCTCTACTTCCTATCAGCAAGTAATGCTCAGACGTCCTGGGAAGCAGGGCTTCAGTGTGCCTAGAATCTGCCTGGGAAAACAAAATGCTTCGTAACGAGAGCCTCCCCTTCTTCCCCCATAAAAGCTAGGGAAGAGCCAGAGGAATACAAATCGAATGAAGTCATCCTCACCGTCCCTGCAGTTGATGGGGATTTTGGTTAACAGCCTGAGTCTGGAAGAGCCGTGGCCAACATTAGGGCAGTGCGACCGAGTCCACCTTGCACAACCACACGCTGAGCAGAACACAGCCGAGCAATGGGGCTGGCCAACGCGAGGGCTGAGCCGGACGGACTCCACCACTGATTCATCAGTCTGTTCTTGCCACCACCTGCAAAGCTCTTGGGCAAAAGGCTAATTGCTGTGTTGCATGGAGTGGGAGGTGCCTGCAGCTCCTAAATCCCTTTTTACGGTCACGGCTTTAACTCTCAGGCTGACGTAAATGGAGCACTCGCCCAGCAGCGCGCCGGGAGCTCATGCAGAAGGTTGTGTCTCGAAGCACGGGAGCTGCACCCTGCTGCGTCTCCTGGGAAGGGGTGGAAGAGAACCAGGCTTGCCGAGAACTTCACAACTACACCCTTTACTGGAAAACATCCGAGATGGGAAAGACCAACAGCCAGAGGAGTCGCACCAGAGTGAGAGGCTGAATTCAAAGCTGTCATTAAACGAAACGCCGCACTGCTGAAGAGCCAGGGGAACACATGTAAAGGATCTCCAGGGTTTCTTGAAGCGTTTGGGGGCTGATTATAGGCAACTGCATCCTGTATCCCTTTTTATTTAAGCAAACTGTGCTCCCAGAAGGTCAGCACAGCAGCCACCACTACTGGGCCAGGCAGCTTTCCCTGCACTCGCAGCCAGCACTCTGCTTTGCCCCCTTTTCAATCAGCGAAACTATCAAATAGATGCCTGGCTGTCACGAAGGAAAGGTCCAACGCTTCTCCTTTAAATCGAGTCAATCTGCAGGAAAGGGACCTGCTTGTTTTGTGATGCAACTTTCTTTTTTTGGCCAGGTTTTCAGCATCTGCAATGAAAGCCAGATTCTGTGGAGGGACTGGCTCCCAGCAGCACTAAGTAAAGCCAGGTGAATATTAAAGATGGAAGGGGGGGGGAAAGAAGTACCTAGAAAGTTTTAGCTGCTTGCTTTGCTCCTAAATGGAAAATGAAGTATGCCAAGAAGAAGTTTGAACTCTTAATAATCCCCTCAGCATGGTCACAGCAACTCAGCCCCGTGGTTTACTCATCAGCGGATCCCGTCCCGCTCAACTGGCCTGTGGGAAACTCTCTACCACCTTCCAGATGTACCTTGAACTTCTTATTGATTTCCAGGTCAGCTTCTCAGTGCCCAGGACCTGCAGGATTTCTAGGCTGCGGGTACTTTGCCTTGCAGCGAGGAGGTACACAGCCTCTACACCGCACCCTCAGCTTCCTCCACGCTCACCAGCAGCTACACCCTCTGATGCATAAGGCGCAAAGCATTCCTCTGAGCAGAGTCCAAGTTTGCAGAAGGCCAGGGAACTAGGGTGGAGAAGGAATTACACCAGGGCTTTCACGGGGAGAGGAAAAAGCCCTCTGCAGTCACCAGCACACGCCAGGGCTGAGCTGGAAGGTGTTGTCCCTGGGTTGGGGAATTCCTCCCGTTGTTCCTAGTGACCTGTATGAAACAGTCACTTCCTTCCAGCACTGCAGGAAAGGGAAAAAGCCCTCGGGTTACAGGAGTCCTGGAGACCCGAGGAGCTCCTTGCTCTCCCTCAACTTTCCACAAGTTTCCTCCCTGCTCTGTCCAACCCCAGCCACCAAATTCCTCGTGAAACCACAGCAGCTTTTCCAAGCCTCTTGTGACCCAAGCTTTTCTCACTCGAGGGAGAAGACAAAGGCAGGCAAGCCAAGCCAGGAGCGGGGACAATAAGAGGAAAGGGACATCCCAAAACAAGGCAATGCACCAAGCATGAATTGCATTTTTCCTTGTAGCCCAGCATCCCCATCCTGCCAACCCTCTTCCAGAGGAGACTGAAGTGCCATAAAATTAAGTAGTTACCATGGGATGACCCCTCGGATACTTTTCAGGAAGAAACGGAGGAAACAAAGCTTTCCCCTCTGCTCTGGATTGCAGAAAATAAAAAGCAAATTATTCTTTAGCCCCTCTACACTGCATCTGATCAGCTCCGAGGCAGCCGGAGCTCCCAGCTCCGCACAAGAGATGGTGAGATCGCAAGGCAGGCAAGGAGGCATCCTGCAGAAGGCAGGAACAGGCACAACCCCCCCAGGTTTCGGTGCCTGCAAGTTACAACAGGACGCAGCAAGCAGCGGAGTGCCCCCGAGCAGGGACGCACCGAGCAGCAGAGGCTGCTCCGCTCTGCTCCCCCCACTGCCGAGCCCGACGCTGCCAGCAGGAGTTTGCAAGGGAGTCGTCTTTGTTTGCAGCTCCGAGGTTTCCCTGACTGAGCAAATTCTGCACTTATCAGGCAAGATTTACAAGCCAGGGGTTGTGACCATAAGCCCAGAGTCGAGCAGGGTTGCAGAAAAATCCGAACGCGTTGATTTATTTCGCTCTGAAGGAACATTGCTAGGCCAGTAAAACAGATTTTAAAATAGTGTGATCTGCTGATCAACACACGAGCACGCCAGCCCGCCTTGTTAGCTCTCTAGTATTCCTCAGAGGTGTCCTTCAGAGACACCCGCACACTCGCTGCTGTCTGGAGATTGCACAGAAGCCTCTGCACGACTTACACAGAGACAAAATGCACAAAATGGTGTTTGAAAGCAGTATTTACCCATTTATCTCAGTAGCCTGGCTGGCCTACCAAGACGCCCAGCACCGTGCAGAGCATACCCGCATAAGGTTAGGTATCTGGATGATGTGAAATAGCTTGGAGAGGCAGAGCCTCAGTGCCAACCACTTCCAGTCACTGATCTGCTCCTATTTGCACTACAAATTGAACCCAGCCGGGCTAACTCGCAGGCACTTAGCGCTCTGCTGGGGACCCCGCTCGGACCACGAGCTGAGACGTCCCAGTAATTTATTTACCAGAGCAGACAGACCCAGCACTAGCTGCTTAAAAAAAAAGTCAGAGCAAAGTTTAGTGCTTTGTTCCAGTAAACAGTCGGAGGAATTTGGACAGAACTCCCTCATTGTCTTCCCCGTCACCTTGTGATGTCTGCCCCAAACCTCCTTCCATCCTTTAAAGGATGAATCCTTCTTGATAAGGGCTGACTATGGGCCCTAGTGCCATGCAACTGTTGTGTGCTTCCTCCGTGGAAGAAAGAGCAGAGGGCTTTTTGCTTGCCTAAAGCACCTGAATGTAGTCAGATATTACAAAAGTGACATTAGTAACAGCCCCTTTTCTCTCTGCTAGCCAGAGAAGGGATTCAGGAGCTTGCATTCTCTCTGCCTGCCTGCCCCGACCACGGCTCAAACAAAATTCAGTCCCAAAACCATTGAATCACCCAGCAGCCAAACCCAACCAGCACCCCAGCAGCTTCAGAGAAGCAGAGAGGCAATCCCCCCATCCTCCCTGTCCCAAGGGCATTCACCTGCAGCCCCACAGAACCCAGGATGGAGGATCGGGGCATCGACTCGAGCAAGGGGACTTACTTAGGATAATCGTGACCGTCTTGACGAGGCTGATCATGGTCTCCTTGTAGCGGGGGTGGAAGCTGGTGTGCTTGGACATCCGCGTCATCTTCCTCTTCACGTAGATGAAGATGTGCGTGTACACGACCACCATGATGAGGAAGATGACCAGGTTGGAGATGGCCCAGAAGGTCAGGTAGCTCCTGCTGTAGAGCGGCGCCATGCTGGAGCACTTCTCCAGGGCACAGAGGCAGTGCCAGCCGTAGGACGGGATGAGCCCCAGCAGCAGGGCCGTGACCCAGATGCAGAAGATGAGGATCATCACGCGCTGGTTGGACATTTTGCTGTGCAGCTGCATGGTGAAAACAGTCTGGTGCCTCTCCACCGCGATTGCCAGCAGGTTCACCACAGAGGCCGTCAGGCTGGTGTCCAGCAAGCTCTGACGGATGAACCAGGTCTTCAGGGAGAGCTCCGCGGTCCTGGGCCCCGTGTGGAACATGAGGAACATGTAGGCGATGCCAGCGAAGAGGTCGGCCGCTGCCAAGTTGCCCAGCAGGTAGTAGATGGGGTAGTGGAAGCGGCGGTTGATGATGATGGCGGTGATGACCAGCAGGTTGGTCAGCAGCACGATGACGCTCACCGTCAGGCCCAGGGCAACCACCAGGACGTCCTTCGTCCTCCAGTACGTGGTCAGCTCCTTGCGGCTGTTGTTGTAGAAGAACCCCACCGTCTCATTGTAAAAGCAGTGCTTCATCGCTGCTGTCCTGAGGAGGGAGCAGAGTATCGTTAGCTTGTCGCGTCCACACGACTCTTACCAGCCCAGAGGATGCTGAGCATCGCCTTAGTGCCCTTGACACACACACACAGACACGGGGTAGAGCTCAACACACACAGAAACAGCCTCAAAAACAAGAAACCACATTCTGTAAGAGAGAGGGAAAAACAAAAAAACAACAACAAAAAAAAACACCACACATCTCCCAGGCTGGATCTTCATCTGTCCTCAAAGCCATGCTGAGGATGCAGCGAAACCTTGAACGCTCCCGGGAGATGCCTGCCAGATCTGATAAGAGATTCTCCCTGCCTGCCCCACGCAGCCTCGCAGGGATGACAGACAAAACTATTTTTGTTGTCCCAGATGTCCCGCTTCAGAAATGCGCAAACAAAGCAGCAGCAGAGGAGGTTTATCAGTCAATCGCTAAAAAACACTGATGGAGAATGAGCCTCTGCAGCTGTTGCAGTCCCCAGGACTGCTGCTTCTGGTTCAGGAAGCACACATCTCATCTCGCCTGGGGTAGCTTTGTCGCTTCAGGGCTGATACAACCTCACCGCTGCTCCTGAACACCACTACACACAGCATTTGCTGGTCCTTCCAGACCAGATGAGCACTCTCCAAACTCGGAACCAAGAGGAAAAGTACCTAGAGCCGGGCCCAAGAAAGTAAGTGGCAGCAAGAAGCCTGCACGTACTGCCGTGGGGCTGAATCTTGATGAGCTGGATCATCAGGAAGAGCTGCAGCACTTCCAGGCTACACACCAGTATGTGGGTCAGCATCCCACGCTTCCACACATCAACCAGCAAGTCACCTGTGCAGGAAGCAACTCCCTTCCAGGTCTGGAACAAGGCTGCAATTCAAGACTCGTTATACTTGGTGACGATTTGATAGGAAGAGATGCGCAAGTGTCAGGAAGGGCTTTCCACAACTCTCTGAAGCACTGGGCATTGCTGGGAGCAAGAGCAGGCAAGCCATTTGTCTGGGCCGTAACAATAAGTCTTAATTTTCAAAGCCCACATGCCTCTCTGACATTTTAACTTCCTGTCCTGGGGACAACCAAACACGAGGCAGCATGTTAAGCTGAAAGATGCTTTACATTACAGCTTCGGGATCAGAAATTAAACCTGGTAATTGACACATCTTTGCTTGTCTGTGGGAAAAAGTGACAAACGCAGCACCGTGAATGAACCCAAGGGATGAGAAGCCCAAGCATTACATCCCACAGCAGATATTCGTGTTCCTTCCCTAACCAAGGGCTTGGAAATCTCAAGTCAGGGCTGGCTGCAGTCCCTGCTGGGAAGGGCAGACCCAGCCTGCAGCCTCCTTCCTCCCAGCACTGTGAGGTGCTGAAAAGTGACATCGTTTTTCCTTACCCTCCTGAGCTCTGCTCATGAGGTCACTGGCTCCTGTCCTCTCGTGAGCTCAACCACCACTCTCATTTTACAGAAAGCCTGAGACCATGCAACAAGAGCTCTATCCTCTCCAGACAGAAAAAAAAAAAAAAAAAAAAAAAAACAACCAAGGTTTCTGACTTGCAATTCATTTTAATCACCCTGAACCCGCAACAGAGTTCAGGAGTCTTAATTACATCTTCCTCTGCCCTCTTGGCAGCAGCCTCCCCGTGTTCCTGGACGCTTCAGCAGCAGCTCCTGGCACAACAGCAACGCTGTCGCTGGTACCAGGGAGGAGAGGTAATCGTGGGCAGGCAGGCTCATTATCACCTGCACCGCACCCAGCCCTGCCTGCGCACACCACAGAGCTGTCGAGCTGTGCAAACAGGACGGCTGGGACTGGAAAGCCTGCCGTGCTGCTGAACTTTCTGATCTCCACTGCCTGGTGGGCTCCACATCAGCCTGCTTCAGCACGTGGCTGCATCTGCCATGAGATGGAAAAGAAAAAAAAATGCACTACTTTGCTTAAAAATCCCATCTCTGCTGCCGAATAGGGAAATTTCTCTATAAATGCTGATGAGGAAAAAGGATAAAGAGAAATCAACCGATCCCATGGGACGCTTGTGGCACAGTAAAGTAATTCCATCCTTCTCCTTTCGGGTAACGGTGTCTGTAGATGTCAGGCTGTAGGGTTGTTGGGGAGAGTAGCATGGTCCAAGCTCAGCACAGGGGGTGAAAGCAACCAAGTAGGTTCTGCCGAGATACCATGTGGAGACCTGGCAGATCGCTGGGAAGGGTTTGGATTTCAACAGCAGAAAGTGAGGATGGGAGGAAAGCTTAGGAACGGGATGAACACAACCACGGTGAATCACAGGCAAGCAGATGACCACCTGCGCAGGGTGTATCTGGGGAGGCACCGGCCACATCTCCACGTGGAAATCATCGACGTGAAATCCAGGGCTAGGCCGTTCTTATTGCGAAACGGTTTTGAAAGCACAGACCCCAAACCAAAAAGGAAACCGCTGCTGAAGTTAGATAAATCACTTTGTTTTTAAGATTGCATACAAGGATTGCCCAGGGAGGAAGGCTGGAAGAACCTGAAGTGGCATCAAAGTTCAAAGCGCCCCATACGCTATCCACCCACATAAACAGGGAGCAAGTTTCAAGGGCCCTTTAATCCCATTCACATTTCTGCTGGGGAGCAGTGTTAAGTGCTCCCTCCCTCCCTCAGGACACAAGTCTGATGATCATCATGGCACAGGCACTTGCCTGTGCTTGCTGTAGCACAAAGACAGCTCATACCATAGTTAAATTTAAGAAGCCTTACAATATCAAAGTGAAATAACATGGCGATGGATCTAGGGTTTTCCTCAGTGATTTCTGAGTTGACACTAAAACAAATTAAATCCAGATTAAACTACCTTTAAATCAGATTAAACCCCGATTAAACTACCTTTAGTTGCCACTACATTACAGAAACCAATCTGATTTTGTTGCAAAAAGAAGCTCAGCAGCTGTGATGTGCCCCGCAAGCTTCCTGAGTGCTTGCTCCCAAATTGTGAGCTTTTTTTCACAGCGTTGCACAAGTGGTACACGGGGAGGGGACTACAGAGCTGCACAAACCAACAAAGGAGCTGTGCTCTGCACGTGTAAAGCAGCAGCGTAGAAAGTTCCTAATCCTACTGACAATTTCTGAACTGCTTCTGTAGGCAAGACCCAGTTGGAGCACAGCAAGAAGCCGGAGAGCTGCGATCCCTCTGAAAGGTGGCGAGGTCACAAGCTGGACCCACGCAATTCTGCGAGCTGGGTGGGGTAAAATGACAGGTAAATGCCTGTGGCAGGCCCTGGGAGCTGGCACACCAGCTCATTGCCACTCTGCAATTAGAAAACCGCCCTCGGAGCTTGGCAGCAAGGGCAGACAATGCTGCAAATCAGAATTTAGCAGGCCAGGGGAAAGAAACACCCTGCCCACAGCAGCAAGCAGACAGAAAGGCAGGCTGGTGCCATGATGCACAAAGGAGCTGGAGGAGCCTATTGTTCCGTGTCCGAGCAACCCCCGTCCATGGCCTTACACTCTTCAATGGGATCCTACAAGATTTTTACCTAGCAGTACTACTGACTTGGTAAAACAAAACGCTAGCTACACGCTGCAACTACAGCGGCCCTTTGAGCAATGCACAGACCCGTCCTCTGCTCTAACCATGCTGCCTCGAACTCGGCTCAAGTCTCTCCCCCTTCACACCGAGTCTGGCTTTGCAGGCAGTCCTTGGTAGAAACCACTGCTGTGTGAGCACCCAAAACGAGGGCAGGATGCCTTTTCTCCCTGCCCGAGCTATCCGTACACACATGCGCTCTCCCCCTTCTTACTCAGGTAATTGCTGCTCTGGGCTCACAGTAAGCTCAGCGTTTTTATGCGGAAAGTAAAGGTGCAAGCGTCCTCCCTTCTCCATTTCCTCCTGCTTGCACAAGTGGAAAATGCTGCTCAGCTCCTCGAGACCTGGGAGGACGTTCAGCATTTGGGAACAAGCCGCCAGCCATCGATCGCAGCGTGGAAACGAACAGGGATGAATGGCTGGTTTTATGCCCCCTCCCCCTCCCCCCAATAACCACAATTAGTGTTGATTAAAACAGAACAATGGATATAGAAGTCAGCTTACAGGGACTCTATAATCCAATTTGTTTCTACCGGTGTCCGCTGCACGTAAATTTATGTGGCCAAACCGCTGCTCCTTTTTTTTGTTGTTGTTGTTGTCATTTAAGCCATAAAACGGTACAAGGTTTTACTCTAAAGAATAGTGTCCTTACCTGGAAGCACAACCACTGCATCCAAACCTGACATTTAGCATTGGTCCCCCCACCACAGGAAACCAGGCCAGCTCTTCAGCAAGGAGATCCCCATCTCGGGAGGGCAGAGGTGCTTCCCAAGCC
Source organism: Stictonetta naevosa (assembly GCA_011074415.1). Taxonomy (NCBI): domain Eukaryota; kingdom Metazoa; phylum Chordata; class Aves; order Anseriformes; family Anatidae; genus Stictonetta; species Stictonetta naevosa. The sequence goes on along the minus strand of CM021725.1, from coordinate 119,407 downwards.
AGAAAGAGCCAAGTGCCTTCCAAGAAAAGTTTCAGGCAAGCCTCGGTCCGTGATGGGCTGCGAACCACGGGCTTCTAAAGGCAAGTTTGCAAGAGCTCTGCGAGCCCGTCCCTCCTTGGGTCCTCCCCTAGGCGGGCCCTTGCAGGAGCCCCGATCCACCCCGGAGCTGTAACCCGAGTCCTTTTCGCCTCTCGGAGGCATTTTCCAAGCACCTCCGGTTCTGGAGGAGCTGGCCCGGGTCTGGCTGGAACGAGTCTGCTCCGATCTGCTGGCATCAGCCTGGTGGGGCAGCTCCGCTGCTGGCAGGAGGAGCAGCGAGGTGTGGGAACGGGCACCCTCTGGTCCTGTTCACCCCACGCCCGCTGCCCCAAAACCTTCACGCCGCTGCAGGACGGCAGATGAACAACCAGGTGTGTTCCTGGGACGACGCGTCGCCTCCGAACCAAAAAGCCTTGTTCTCATAGCACAGCTATGCTGAACACCCACGTCTCCAGCGTGCTGCTTAGGCAGGATCTGGTCACCCACATCTGCTGCAGCAGACACTCACCTCACACCACACAGGAAGCCTCGATGGACACGAGGACAGGGGGGCAGCAGCTTTTTCAGCAGGGTATAAAAGATGTCATGAGACAGAAAGTAAACTGAGGCACGGGCTGGGAAGAAAAGTTACCCCAACTTAGTAAAAATAAATGCCACCACTAGAAAAAATGCTCACATTTCTAATACGTCAAGGACTGTCCAAGATTGTCTTACCTAAGTGCCATACAAATACAGACAGCAGCACACTTTGTGCTAACAAACCGTAGCTGTGTAAGTTATGAACCAAAACACAGAACACCAGATTTGCAACACACATTCATTTTGATTTACGCCTCTTGAAAAGGCCCCAACAATTTCCATTCTGCTCCAATTTCCTATTCTCCCACCCTCCTCCTACCATCGTCTGTTCCCCAAGGAACAATGTTATCTCCAAGCTCAACCCTAATCTACTGCCAGCCAGATACATCGTAGAGCTTGGCAGAGCCGAGTAATGTTTTGTAAGGCAGGCAGAGATTTACAAAGAGAGCCAAACACAAAGGGGAAAGAGATATGGCCAAGGATCCAAGAAATCATTAACAGAAGAGGACTGCCAATAAGTGGAAGCAAGTCAGTACGAGCACTAGCAGAGGAAAAGATGGAACGGGGCAGGCAACTATCAAAGGGGCAACTACGGAATCCTACAGAAGCTGAAAATGGCACCAAGCTCCCTAAGCTCCCCCTCCACTCCATCTCTACGTCCTGCAGCCACCAAAGGTCAGAATCATGCCAGAAAGCTCATGCAGGCTACAAAAAGATCCAGAAGGAACCGATCGTTGCCACCTGCTTACAAATGCTGCACCTTCAGACTGGCAACGCAACCCACAAGGCAGCACCAGGCACGGAGCCTCTCCCAAGATTTCTACGTGCATTTTAGAAGCAGCAGAACGCTGCACGAATGGCCCAGGGTCCTGTCTTGGAAACGCTGAATTTTAACAGACTTGCTTTCTCATAGCAGAGAACAACCAAGGTACCGAGAAGTCCTGAGACGGGGAGCCAGAAATCCTCACTGTAGCTAGACCCCTTGGTCACGGATTTACGACACTATTGTGGTTACAAGAAGTCATTTCAAATAATTTCTATGATTCTACGTGACCTGTCTGAAGTGACACAGGGCTGATCTCCACCTTCCCCCAAGGCATTTCTTAGCCATTTGGTTGCACGACGGCTTTAAGACCAAAGAGGCGAGTGCAAGCTGGAGTAAAGGATCCCCCCCATTTCCCCAGCCCTTGTGATGCCAGCAGTGGGTTTAAGCCTCTGGTCCAGCCCTCCACAACAGTGCACGACCAGCAGAGAGGAGAGAAGCAGAACCCAGCTCGGGGCAGCCCTTCGGCAGCAGCAGAGGCATCGAGACAGCGAAATCCACACGCCGCAGCTGCCGAGCGGGATGGCAGCAGGCTTTCAGGTTAAACTGGCACTCACCGAGCACTCCGGAGGAGGCGATGTTCTCATAAACAATCAAACACCCAGAGCAATCAGGAAAGCGGCCCAGCATAACTGGTTTCAACTGAAGTGTCAACAATCCGCCACAATAGCCCAGCACGTCAGACAGACCCAGCAGGTTCGCAGCACCGAGGGCTGACAAAGGGTCAGGAGCACGTTTGCAATTCTGGCCCCACACACACGCCAGATCCAGGACAAAGGGGGGGGGGGGGGGG